>RJWT010048502.1:0-11100 GCA_004365215.1 Cuniculus paca | reverse complement strand
AAAGGTGCCACTCGGATGGAGATGTTGATTAGAAGGGAAGTGTTGCCTATGTAGGGACAGGTGGCATTTGAAAATCCTCTATAATTTTCTGATCAATTTTACTGTGAACCTATTTAAAATAGATCTAAAAATTAAAGTCCATCAAAAATAAAAATAAGAAATAAAGTAAATGTATTTTTATAAATGCAATTTATTTTTGTTCAAAAAAGTGTTTTCCTCCATCAGGATGCTAACCAGGTTGACCTATATCTGGAATCTTTCAACTATAAGCTTAAATTTAGTTTAAAAAAATTTTTTGTAAAAATAGTTAACATACTCACTGTATCTGAGGAGGAATTCACCTACAGTATGGATACTTGTGACAGTATCTTCTACAAATTATCTCCCTTTTAGAAAGTTTAGAAGTTTATGAGGTTCCAGGAAGATGGCAGAGCCATAGGCAGCAGAGAAAACAGCGTCTCTGAAAGTCACCATCCAGATGCTGGAATATAGCATTGGGAGGAAGGCAGGAAGGAAAGTGGGTCCCCTGGACCCAGGAAGAATCAGAAGTGCAAAACTAAAGCCCACAGAGAGAGTAAAAAGAAAAACTTCAAGGAAGAAAAAGGCAGTAGCTGGTATCACCTTCACCCTGAGACTGGACTCTGCACAAGAGGAGCTGCTTAAATCTGGGGATGCATGGTCATGGTGACAGTAACAGCTGGTGACCCTGGAGGTCTCTGAAGAGAAAACAGCAGACTTGGAGGACTGCACTAGCAGGTGGTGAGTACAGAGGATGTAGTTTTCCTGTGGGGAGAGAGAGATTAGATGGGAGCCAATTTGGAGACTGGCCAGATAAGCCTAGACCTGGAACTGCTGCAAGCTTCCTCTAGCAGCTCACAGTGGAGTGCAGACACGAGGAAATTGCTTGGACTGTGGTAAGCCCAATGAGTCTGGTCTCAGGGCCAGTGAGATTACCCACTACCCCACCATAAAGCAACTGCTGGCTTGCTGGGATAGATTGGCATGATTCAGGACTCTGTCTCCACAGGTTGTCTACTAATGAACCCAGAGAAAATCCTGGAAGTGAACTGTTTGTTTTTCTTTTTTCTTTTTCTCTTTTTTCTCTTTCTCCTTCATTGTTTTTATATGAGTATGAAGGTGGTTCCTAACCTCTTTGTGGGTGAGGTTCTGTTCTGCTCTTCCTTTTATCTCTTCTATCTCTCTTTTCCTTCAGTCTTCTGCACCAGTTTCCCCAAGTTGGCATGATCTCCCTTTGTCTTACAACCTTGCTTCTAATCTCTTTTTCTTCTTCCATTTCTCTATTTTCTCCTTAATGCATTTTAAATTCGAACTCTTGAGGGCAAAACTGACACATTACAGGCTTATATATTGCATATTATTATCTGGTTTGTTTTACATTTTGTTATATAATCACAAATCTAGTTCATAGCATTAAAAGTTGTAAATTAAGGGTCACCTCAGTTTGTTGTTTTCTAAGCTATGTTTGATGCTACTAGTACCACTATAATGAAAACTGACATAATTTTTCTAAACAGCAGCTGGTCCTGGTATTCCATGACTGAGATTAACCAATGGTCATAGAAACTGCAGTGGCACAGTGCCAAAGAACCAGGGACTAGGCCAAACAAGCAACAACTTCTCATCTCCAACAAACTGAAGAGGTAAGCTATTCCAACAGACTCAAAACCCAAAAACCAGCTACACCTGGAAGATACCTTAGAGAAGTAATCATCACCTACAGGTCCTAAATACCACCAATAAAGCAACCCACAATAGGCAACTTACAAGCATCACCCCAGGAATTGAACTAAAAGAGAGAAAATAAAATGAAAAGACACTTGAGCAAAATGAAATCCCAGACATCCACTTCACCAAAGGCAAATCCAGAGGAAAATGAAATGGGACAATCCAAAAACTCGCCATCAGGTATCTCTGAAGTGGTAACAGAAAAAAAACAATGGAATGAAGTGCTGGAAAAAATGAAATCAAAATCTTTCAGATAACTACAGAGACTACCAAAATACACACCATGATTAGCGACATTAGAGCAGATGCAAACAAAAAAAAAATGCTGAGCTGAAGAAAATTATGGAAGATCAGCATAGGAAAGAAATGGAATCCATAAAGCAGATTCAAGTAGACATTTAGGGGAATACAAACTCCAATGAAAGAATTCAGAACAGATTAGACCAAGGTGAGGACAGGACCTCAGATACTGAAGACAGGCTTGCAGTTAGTGACCAGGAAAAAAAGATTTCTCAAAAATAGCAAGAGAGCATGGGAAATCAACCCAGCAGCTACTAGATGAGATGAAGAACGATAACTTAAGATTAACTGGAGTCAGAAAACAAGCAGGAGATACCACAAACAACATTAAAAGAATATTCACAGACGTAAAGACAGAAAACTTTCCTGATACAGAAAGGAATTTGACATACAGATAAATTAGGCATATAGAACTCCAATTAGCAATGACCAAAAAAAAATCTATAGCCAGGCTTATCATAATCAAGATTCCAGAAATTCAACACAAGAATAGAATCCTAAAAGCTGTTAGAGAAAAGAAACAAATCACCTAAAAGGAAAGCCCATCAGAATTATAGCTGACTTCTCAGCACAAACTCTCAAGTCAGAAAGCTTGAAGGGAAATACTCTAAGTTGTAGAGGAAAACAACTGTCAACCCAGATTGAACTACCCCACAAAACTATCTTTCAAAATTGATGGAGAGATAAGATACGTCCATGACAAAGAACATCTGAGGAAATTTATGACCACCAAACCAGCACTCCTAAATGTGCTGAAGGACATGCAAGAAAGATATAATAAGGACTACACCCCCATGAACCCCAATAAAAGGAATCCACCAGGCAAGGCAAACAATTAGAGGAAGGAGAAAAAAAAGGGGGCAAGCAAACAACAGGAAAATAACATGATGAGGATACATCAATATATTTCAGTTATAACCATTGATTTAAATGACCTCAATTCACCAATCAAAAGACACAGACTGGCAGAATGGATCAAGAAGCAACATCTAACAATATGTTGCATGCAAGAAATACATTTAATTCAAAAAGAAATTCATAGACCAAAAGTCAAAGGATGGAAAACAATACTCCATGAGACAGGAACCCAGAAAAAAGCAGGGGTAGCTATTCTATTTTCAGACAAAGTGAAGCCAAGACTGATTAAGAGAGATAAAGAAAGTCACTACATCCTTGTAAAGGTAACAATCCAAGAGGAAGAGATAGCAACCATAACTATATATACAACAAATACCAGTGCACCCAACTGCATAAAATAATTACTAATGGACATGAAAAATCAAATAAGCCTTAATACAATTGTATTGGGAGACCTCAATAACCCACTGTCACAAAAAGACAGATCAACTAGGCAAAAAATCAATAATGAAATATTAGAACTAAATCAAACTTTTGAACAAATGGACTTAGTGGATGTCTACAGAGTATTCTACCCCACAGCATCAGAATACACATTCTCCTCAGCTGCACACAAGACACTCTCCAAAATAGACTATATACTGGATCATAGAACATACTTAAGTAAATGCAAAGGAACTGAAATTATCCCATTCATACTATCAGACCACAGTGCAATGAAATTGGAAATCCATGCCAAAGGAAACTACAAGAACTTCATAAACACATGGAAATTAAATAGCACCCTACTGAACAACCAATGAGTCACAGCTAAATTAAAGAAGAAATTAGACTGTTTTTACAGTTGAACAATAATGATGATACAACATACCAGAACTTGCGGGACACAATGAAAGCAGTCATAACAGGGAAATTTATAGCAGTAAATACCCATATCAGGAAAACAGAGCAATTGCATATAAACAACTTAATGTTGAACCTCAAACTTGTAGAAAAAGAACAGGCTAAGCCAAAAGCTCATACAATGGAGGAAATTATAAAGATCAGAGCAGATATTAACACACTGGAGCCTAAAAAAATAATATGAATCAATGAATCAAAGAGTTGGTTCTTTGAAAGATTAAACAAAATTGACAAACCCTTAGCCAACCTTATCAAGAAAGGAAAGACTCAAATCCAGGCAATTAGGAATGAAAAGGATGAAATCACAGCAGACCCTGCAGAAATCAAGAAAATCATCTATACCTACTTTAAAAACTTGTATTCTACTAAGATGAAAAATACAGAAGAAACAGATTCCTAGACACATATGAATTACCAAAGCTGAATCAAGAAGATATAAAAATCCCAAATAACCCAATATCAATAAATGAAATCAAAGATGTGATTAAAAACCTATCAACAAAGAAAAGTCCAGGCCCTGATGGATTCACTGTTGAATTTTATGAGAAATTTAGAGAAGACCTTATATCGCTACTTCTCAAACTCTGTAATGAAATTGAAAGGGAAGCAACTCTTCTAAATTCATTCCTGGAAGGAAGCATTACCCTGATACCAAAAACCAGAGAAAGATCCAACTAAGGAAGAGAATTACAGGCCAATCTTCCTAATGAATATTAATGCAAAAATCCTCAATAAGACATTGACAAACTGCAGCTAATTGTCAAGAAGATTGTATACCATGATCGGGTGGGATTCATCCCTGGGATGCAGGAATGGTTCAACATACGTAAACCCATAAATGTAATACACCGTATTAACAGAACCAAGGACAAAACCATATGATCATCTCAATAGATGCAGAAAAAGCTTTTGACAAAGTCCAGCACCCATTCATGATAAAAACCCTACATAAAATTGAAATAGATGGTCTTTATCTCACTCCAATAAAAACCATCTATGACAAACTAACAGCCAACATCGTACTAAATGGAAAACAATTGAAAGCATTCTCTCTAAAATTAGTAACAAGACAAGGATGCCCATAGTTTCCAGTCTTATTCAGCATAGTCTTGGAAGCTTTTTTTTTTTTTTTTTTTTTGTAGCGGGGATGGAACTAATGACCTTGCACTTACCAGGGAAGCACATGAACTGCTGAGATAAATCCCCAGCCCAGTCCTGGAAACTTTACCTGGAGCAATTAGACAAGAGAAAGAAATAAAAGGAATAAAGATAGGACAGGAAGAAGTGAAACTATCATTATTTGCAAATATGATACTCTACTTAAAAGACCCCAAAAACTCCACCAAAAGTCTACTAGATTTAATAAGGAAATTCAGTAATGTAGCTGGTTACAAAGTCAACACTCAAAAACCAATAGCCTTCCTGTACACAAATAACAAACTCACTAGGAGAGAAATCAGGGAAACACCTTTAAAAAATAAATAAAATAAAATAAAAAATAAATTTAAAAAAAGCATCCAAAAGAATGAAATACCTAGGAATCAATATAACAAAGGATGTAAAAAACCTCACATTGAAAACTATTGTACTCTGAAAAAGGAGATCAAAGAGAATATTAGAAAATGTAGAGATATTCTATGCTCTTGGGTAGGAAGACCCAATATAGGGAAAATGGTCATACTTCCAAAACTGTTATACAGATTCAATGCAATCGCAATCAAAATTCCAATAGCATATCTCACAGAATTACAGAAAACAATTGTAAGATTCATCTTGAACCAGAAGAGACCTACAATAGCAAAGGAAATCCTGGGCAACAAATACAAGACAGGGAACATCACAATCCCTGACTTGAAATTATACTGTAAAACTACTGTGATAAAAAAACAGTGTGGTGCCAGCAAAAAAAAAAAAACAAAACAGACCTGAAGATCAATGGAATACATTAGAAGATGGAGAAACAACTCCAGACACACTAAACCATCTTATCTTTGACAAAGGTGCCAAACACATTCACTGGAAGAAAAACAGCCTCTTTAATAAATGGTGCTGGAAAACTGGCTCTACACATGTGAAAGATTAAAACTGGACCCATATCTTTGACTGTGTACCAAGCTAAAATCAAAATGGATCAAAGATCTTAATATTAAAACAGAAACATTAGATCTTCTGGAGGATATAGCAGGTAAAACTCGAAGACATTGATGTAGGCAAAGACTTTATGAACAAAACCAAGATTGCGCAGGAACTGTCACGAAGAATCAGCAACTTGGATCTCACCCCATTGAAAAGTTTTTGCACAACAAGAGAAACCACCAACAGAGTGAAGAAACAACCCACAATGTGGGAGAAAATGTTTGTCAGCTGTTCTTCAGACAAAGGATTACTATCAACAACGTATAAAGAACTCAAAAAAATCAGTCCTCCCACATTTAAAGATCCAATTCAAAAATGGGCATCTGAGATGAATACACACTTCTCAAATGAAGAAATACAAACAGCAAATAAATATGCGAAAAAATGTTCAACATCACTGATCATTCGAGAGATACAAATTAAAACAACACTCAGATTCCACCTCACCCCAGAAACAATGGCTATTTTCAACCATTACAAATGCTGGAGGAGGTGTGGGAGAAAAGGAACCCTTCTCCACTAGGATTGGGTATTTTCCGAAAAGAATTTAAAACATCATACCATAGAGATATATGTGCACCCATGTTTATAGCAGCACAATTTGTAATAGCCAGATCTTGAAAACAACCCAAGTACCCATCAATCAAGGAATGGATAAAAAAGATGTGGTATTTTTACACAATGGAGTACTACTTAGCCATAGAGAAAGACAAACTGAAGACTTTTGCAGGTATATGGATACAATTTGACACCATACTCATTAGTGAAATAAGACACATGTGTAAACATTATATTGTCTTGTTAGTGTGAGAAACTGAAAGAAACAACATATGTGTATGTATATGTACATATGTAAAAAAATAGTTAAGATAGTTATACTACTGATTTCTCTGAGTTCACTTAAGAGAAAGATTTGTGCTGGTATTATTCGGATAATTGAATGCAGATGTGTTTTGCTTTGGGTGAATGATTTAGGGATAACAATATGCAACATATGTACTATTGTTTCCCCCGATTGATGTGTTTTAAAATTTTGCTTTAGTTTTTTTTCTCTTCTTCTTTCTCTTCTTCTTCTTCTTTTTTCATCTTTCTTTTTCTTTTTCTCCTCAAAACAAAATGGACTTGGAAACAGAAAAAAAAAGAGTTTAAGACACAGTGGTGTGTTGATTCATAAAGTTGATTCCATGATTTTGGTTGCAAAGGGACAGAAGAATCAAATTCAATGGTTAGGCTCAATGTTACTTTCTGGGGAATTTTGTTTCAGTCCTCATCCAGTTTGGTTTGTAACCAGAATAGTGGAGAGAACTGAGTTCATCAACCATGGCACCAATGTACTGGTAGTCCTGCTTACTTAGTCTTATCATAGTTGCCTGTTTTAACAGCCAACATTATCAAAGCCTCCACATCTTTGAGTAGATACTTTATGCCCAATGCCATGTTAGCTGCTGCTAGCATCATTTGCTTCCCATCCTGCCACTTCCAACAAAGCCCTACACAGTCCTTTCAGATGAAAGTCACCTCATCAGACAGCCAAACTGAAGTTTCTGATGCTTCCAAAGGTGTGCTTTTGGGGACTACAAAGGATTAATTCTTCCCCCATGTGTCTTCAAGATATAGGCCTTCTCTGCTCAACCCATAGTAAAATGACTGCAAGTATCTTGCAGTACTCATAAATGAGGATTCACTTACTGAATCTCCATTGTATACTTGTAATTAGAGAAGTTGGAAAGCTATCATCTACATCCTACTAGACTCCCTTGCAGCACAAATTCTTACTCAAATTAGATTCTACCACTTGGATGCACCCTTGTAAGACTGAGAAAAAATAAACACAAGACAGAAGTCATCTTTTACAGCTATGAGTTGGTTTTCTGTTGTTTTTGTTGTTTAAAAAATGTCCTACAGTGATTTTTTAAATTCTGTATCATTATCTATCCTATATCATATCTGTTCTATCATCTCTATTATAAATCATTATGATTACATACAGTTATAACTTGTAAAATACTGGGGTTTTTTTCCGAATGTTGTGCAGGGCCTAAATCTTTCAATTTAAATTGTACTGAAAAGAGTAGAAATTTACAAAGAAACTCATCCTAATAGTTGCAATGAACTGTATGTATGGCTTTTTTGTTTTGTTTTGTTTTGCTTTTTGTTTTGTTTTTGTGGCACTGAGGATTGAACTCACAACCTTGTGCTTGCCAGGCAGGCATTTAGGTCACTGAGCTAGATCCCCAGCCCTGTATGGCATTTAGAAAAGGGATGACATCTAAAAGAGCAGCTGGGCTTTAAAACCCTTGGCTTTAGTGAGTTGAAGCATGCAGAATCTATAGCCTTCTGTATTAAAATCAAGACAAAATAAGTTAGTGTTGGACAGAATTCTAAATGGTATAATATTGAATAAAAGACCATATCAGACTGTTTTGTTAAGGTAGCATCAAAGCACACCTGGTGGTGTTTCTAAAATTAATCTTCCTGTTGACTCTCTTGCTGGCATTTTTGAGTGGAACTATTTCTACTCTAGTGAAGCTTCCTACACTGAATAAACATGCTGTTTGGCAACATCAGTCTGGGAAATGTGTTTACCTCACCCACTGACCCAGATTATATTTTTCGGATGTTTCTGTAACAGTGGTAAAAATTAAATAAAAATGCATTACAAGGGTTTTATAGTAAGCAGGTTTTAAAAAATAAGATGGAAAAATGTGGTCACTGTTAAGGCGTTTTTCACATATTTCTTGGCTCCAACAAAACCTGATCCAACACCTAATGCACACCAAGGTTTTCTTCTTTGTCATGAGCCATTTTCTCTTCTAAGTCCTTCGTTTTCTTTTCCAGTTTAGCTTCTGACTTCTCCCAAACCTCAGCCTGAGCTGTAAGAAAGAACTTCAACTTCTTCATATTAGTCTTCATTTTATTAGTACCCTGAGCCTCCTGTAACTACAAGTTGTTCACAGTTTGACTTCAAGTTTGGCACATTTGTCTTCTGAGAATTCAACCCACTCTACACTTTCCCATCACTCAGTGATGACCAGCTTAGAGGCCACATTTTCATGAGCATCTTCAGCAATGCGATTAGTCTCTTCCATTGGATCTCCTGAGTTTACATTTGTCTTCTTCCTTTTGGCTTGACTTTCAATGATTTGCTTGCCTCTCTCACTCTCATTTGCTGCCTTCTTAGGCCCCTGCACTTCTGCAAAACTATTGCCAAACACACCCTAGCATAACTCAACTCTTTCTCAACCAGTTGGGAGAATCTGTTTTAGAGAAGCAACACTGCCTTCAGCCTCAGTAGCTTTGTTTCTTCTCTGCCAGTTCCAGCTTCTCCTGGAAATCTTTGAAAGCCTTCGAATATCTGTCCAGATCATCTTGGATACCCTTGAGTTTCTTTTGCTTACCTTCCAGCTGATGGCTTTTATCTCCTAAAGCCCTATGAGTCTCCACTTACCCTTCTGGATACACACTGTCCATGTTCATCTTCTCGATGGCATCCATGGTGACATTAGGACCCATGGACTGCAGCAGGAGTAGTAAGGTGAGTGTACTATGGGGTAACAAAACTGGAATGTAGACCTATTATCTGGCATTTCTTACCTTCCCAAAAAGTTTGGAAATGTGAGGCATCCTTGGACAGAATTTACTTGTCCATTTTCCAGTTTTCTGAGGATGAAAAACAAGTATGGTGGCAAGTGTAACTTCCTGCTTCTGGCATAACTCTTAAGTATGCCATCAACAGAAGTAGCTTTCTCAGTGAACTAACCTCTACTGTCCTGAAAATCTTTCCAGGAAGACTGACTGAAAATTCAATACTTTAACACTCCTACTAACCCTCAAATCACTATATATTTCATCAACTCTAAAAACTTTTTTCATATTTATATGTTTCCAAATTTGGGATGCATGTTATACTCAAAAGCATTATTACAAATGCAATTAATCATGTAACATTCATGACATGATTTTAAAAAATCTTTCCACTGACAACTTTTACAGAGCTCAAAAAAGTATCACCATCAACACACCTTGCTCATCTCAAATATAAACCATATCAGCCTTCAAGTTCTTAGAATATTTGGTGTTTTCTGCACGAAACTATCATTAAAAGAGTAGATGAGACTTTTATACTATTTGCTCAAGGTCTAATGCATACCACTTTGTCCCTATGACAGCCTCTTCTCAGCTTAAAAAGAGTTCCTTGCTCGGGGAAGAACCATCCTAAATTGTGGCATCTCCATCTGCAAATCCATTGTGGCCAGTGCTTCATTTTAAAGTTGCCTGCCTAGATTGTTATCATTATAAGTAGATCCTTGACTGCAAAATCTAGCCACATGCAACAATAGAAATCATGGCAAAGTTCTAAAAGAAACCAATTTAGAAAACCATCACCAAACTCAAAATAATATGATTAGTTATTTTGTTCACCTAAAGCTATCTTTCAACAGTCCTGACACTTTCACAAGAAGTTCATGTTTGCCCAAGTTCTGAACCACTTGAAAAATAAGACCAAGAAAAATGTAAAAGATGAAGACATTAACTCTATCATAAACAGATTCGTGATCATAGGACAAAGCTCAACACAAAACAAAAATGAACGACCTGGTATTAAACTCAGAGTTAGCTGACTTAACATTCATCAAGGACCACACAGGAGCTATTCTTCCCTCACTTCTGGAGCTGTGGCCCCTTAAACATTCACAGGAGCTGTGGATTCTGCAGGGAGCAGCACCTTCTGGAGGGGATTAAGAAAAGTGAGCCCCTGTGCTTGTGAAAATGAAATTAGATTAAAATTTTAAAAACACAGTGGTTCGATTTTTGCTTTTGTTTTGTTATTTTTATTGTGGCCATTTCTAATGAATTTAAGTTTTCATTTTTTTTGTTAGCATATGTTTGCAATATGTAATAGTTACATCTCAATTCTTTTATTTCCCTTCCAATCACCTCCCCCTTTTCTTTTGCTAGCATCAGACTCATTTATTTATTTTATAAATCCTTATAAGGTTATCATCATATGTACAGGTTAACAACCAGATTAATAGCCCCAACACATAAAATGATTATACTAAATCAAGGTATATTTTTAGATATATTGTCTCTACTCACAAACTTTTTAAATTAGTATCAGTCACATCTTTTAAAACAGTTCTTAAATATACTGCT
>RJWT010048501.1:0-11162 GCA_004365215.1 Cuniculus paca | reverse complement strand
CCCTCTGCCGTGGTGCTTCCTGCTTTGGAGCCAGCCAACCAAGCTCTGAAACTGTGAGCCAAAATTAAACATCTCCCTGTAAGCTGTGCATATCAGATATTTTGTCCCAGCAATGGAAAAACTGACTAATACAAAATTGGTAGTGAGAAGTGGGGTTGTTGGTTGTGATCAGACCTGACCATGTGGTTCAGAAGCCTTTGAAACTGGCTTTCAGAAAAACTAGAAAAGTCTGGAGAACTGAGCTGGGAAAACCATAGAAGGCTGCACACAGAACTTCATTGGCAATTCTGATGTGAGCTTAGAACACAAGAATGCTGATTGTAACATGGACATTAAAGACTGTGCTGATGAGGTTTCAGATGGGAATGAGAACTGTACTTGAAACTGGACTAGAGGCCTTTTATAATACATTATGGCAAAGAAGCTATTTACATTTTGTCCTTGTCCTAAGACCTTGTGCAAGGCCGAATTTAAAGATGAGGGATTAATTTGGAAGAGGATATTTCAAGACAGTCCCATGTTCAGGCTGTGACATGGGTACTGCTAGCTGCTTATAGCGAGACCTACAGTGAGAAAAAACAAAAAACAGAGCAGAAAGATTTGGAAAACTTTCAGTTTGACTAAAGAGAAGTGCATGTACAGCTGGAGCCAAATAAAGTGTGGTTAGTGAAGAGATTAATGCCATCTTTCACAAAGCCAAGTACCTTGCACTGGGGAAACAGTAGAGATGCTTTGAGGGCATCTCAGGTTGGTCCAGAACCCAACCCATCTCAGGTTCAAGACTACAAAAATATAAAATCCTTCTAAAGGCATTTGTTTTGAGGAGAGAGCTCCAGGGCTCTCTACTCATTCAGAGCCACTAAGAGAATTATTCTCCAGAATTCAATCATCCAGGCAATCATAGGCCACTGCCATGGTCTAACGGGACCCAACTCCTACTCACACTGGCAGTAGACTTAGGCATCATCCATGTAATACTAGCATTGAAGCATGCAAAATGTCAGAGTTGTGGAGTCCAGAGGATTTTCACTTAGATTTAAAAGGAAGGCCTGCAAGGCTAGGCAATATGTGACAGGTTCAGAGCCAGGCACCCCTGAATGGACAACATATAATGCTCTGGGAGTGAGGTAAAAGCTGCACTGGAGACCCCAGGAAGATGAAGATTGGAGAAACATGAAACATCTACCAGGGAAAGTTGCTAGTAATGAACAGGGCCAGCCCAAGAGAGAGGCCAATGTGGGTTACAACCCACAAGGCCATAGGGGTGGGATGGCCCAATCCTTTCAGAGGTTGCATCATGCCACTACATGCCCCAGATACTGGACATGGAGCTACAAGATTTAATGTTTTCTTTGCTAGCTATTGGTCTTGATTTGGTCCTATTCTTTTTTGTTCTCCTATTCATTCCTTTTGGAGTGGGAATGTTTACCCTATGCCATTTTGTCCTAGAAGTATGTAATTTGCTTTAAGAATTTTATAGAGATTCACAGCTACGAGTTTGCCTTGAGTCTCAGATGTGATTTTGAACTTGGACTTTTGAATAATGCTGGAATTTTTCGGACTTTGAGAAAGAAATTAATGTGTCTACTATTTTATACAGAATACTTACATCACGTTAGGTGGGATTGTGGCATTGTTATTGCCTCTATTTGGAGACAAAGTATGGTTTAAGAAGATTTGCTTGGGTGTCAAATTGACAAGGGGTGGATTTGTGATGGTTAATCTTGATTGTCAACTTGATTGGCTTCAGACATACCTAGGAGATTAGTAAACCACACTTGTGGGTGTACTAAGTAGGTCATGTGGGTGCAATCTTAAACTGTATTCAGTCCTGGTTCCTTCTGTGACTCTTTCCTCTTGCTCTGTTTCCTGGCTGTCATGAGGTAAACAACTTTCCTCTGGAACATCCTTCCACCATGATGTTTCTGCCTTGGAGTCAGCTGACAATGGACCAAAATCTCAGAAATCATGAGCCAAAAATAAACTCATCTCCTTTAAATTGTATATATCAGGTATTTTGTTCCAGGGATGGAAAAGCTGAATAATATAATGATAAATTTGATCATGTGGGCAAAGAAACAGGTTGCATGTAAAGGATTTTGTAAATGTTTTTATCTATTATCCCAAATATTAAACTAAGTAATTTGTGAACATGAGCTCTGGAGCCAGACTGCCTGAGTTCAAATTTCAGCATGACTGCATTTAGATACATTTATTAGTTCAGAGACTATTACATTTCACTACATTGTATCATATTATATCATATCATACCAAATCATATCATATAACACATCATACAGTATCAGCACAAACCTGTGTCCTTCAATAATAGTCTCTATTTCAAGGGATGTTCTGAGGATTCAATGAATTCATATAAGTAAAGTATATAGAAAAATGACTAGTACATAGAAAAAACTCAATAAATATTAATTATTATAATTTAATACCATTCTTATCAGGTAGTGGTAAATCTTTCCTAGATGTCAATCAAGTTCATAGAATTTTAACTTCCACAAGAGGTTTCCTTTTTAATAAATATAAAAATTTCTTCAATGAATACCCAATTTAATAGGGGAAGGTAAGGAACAGACACATCTGATTGTCTAGTTCTAAACACCATCATGAACTAAAATAGGCAATGGAAACAGGAAACATCAAGAGATATCATTTCTACTCCTGAGATGACACAATGGAGAGATAATGATTCCCAGGTTCTTGGTTGTGTGGTTTTCATAAGCCACTAATTTTGAAGAGCAGTTTCCTTCCTTGTCTGTAGACAAGTACTTGCTATTTGGAACACATAACTAAAACATTCTCCCCATTTCCTCTCCCTGCCCCTCTTTCACCAGATTTTACCCACCTTAGCTTAAATCTCTCAGCCTCTGGCCTTCCCTGTTCCCTAAGGTTAGACGAAGTCTCCAGCGTACAGCCATATACCATTTCTTCACTATGCCCAACCATGATAATCAATAAATATTGCATTGATGGGCAGGTGAATGGACAGACAGGTGAAATAATACCTACCTTTCCTCCTTCTTGAGGTGAAGTGAAACATTCAAGATAAAAAATACATACCATAAAGATGCTTTACAAAGAGAGGTTATTCAAGTGCTGAGTTTGAAAGAACTGACTCTCAAATAGAGCATCATAAGGGAAAATAAAACCTGAGGGTGGTGAAGAATTTCTCAAACTATGCAAACATCTACAAGGAGAATGGGCAAGACAGTGGAATGGTCTTAGTTTAACTGAATGGGTAGAAAGTAAGATTGAGTAGGTAGGTTAGGGCAAGGTCAGGCCAAAGAAGAGCAAGGACCAGAAAAGTGAGATAGAAAAACAAGGTGGTACCAGAGTTCCCAGACAGAGAACTTACTGAGACAGTGCAGTAAGTCCCCGACTTATGAACATTCTAGTTGCGAACTTTCATAGATGTATTACACAAAACTCACTTCGTCGGGCTTATGAACAAACATTCTCTCAGAACAGAACCTATTAGTGAACTAACAATTCTCTCTTTTTTTTTTTTTTTTTTTTTTGGCAGCACTGGGGATTGAACTCATGACCTCGCACTTGCCAGGCAGGCACTTAGGCCACTGAGCTAGATCGCCAGCCCTTCAGAACCTATTAGTAATTTGGCGAGTTACTGTACAGGGAAGTTGTTGAAAGCCAAAGGTCAAGGGGGATCATACACACATGGGTCAGAGTTCGTAGATCACATTGGTGTTCATGAACCGGAAGGGAAAAATTATACCTTTGTTTCACTAAGTCCAACCAAAACTCAACATGACCTTCAATTAACACACCATAGTATTAGCAGAATCTGTGACTTTGTCACAAAAATTTATCATATTACAATTGTTACAGATATGAAAAACATCTTTTTAATACTTCTGATTACTACTTAATTTCATACTTTTAAATTATGGCAATATTTAGACCCACAAATGAATCATGTCACTTAAAAAAAAGCAGAAGCAACAGCATATATCATACTATATATATTAAAAAGTTAGTATTTTTATAACTTGTTCCAATGTAACTGATTTTCTTTGTAACACTGTATGTTTGTTTTATACATTTAAAATGTTGTGAGAGAAACTTCATAGACTAGCAGAGAACCAAAGAGGTCCATGACTCAAAAAATAGTTAAAGGTCCCAGATTATGCAAGTTACCACAAAGCGGAGACAATCAATGATGACTGAAAAGAGAAAGTCCCTGTGATCTACCAAAAAATGATAGTAATCCTTTTGAGTTTTGCAACAAGTTTGGAGAAAAATCAGAACTGTTTCACCAATGTAGGCATGAGCTGACTAAAGCCAGAATATGGCCTAATGAACCAACTCTTTAGCAGAAACAGAAGCACATAAATTAACTCCAAAAATTCCTAGGCCTGAATCCTTACTACTGGATCCCAAGGATGCAAAAGGAGATAGTCAGCACTTATTCCCAATGGGGAGGTGGGGGTGGGGGTGGGGCTTGCAGGAAAGGAAATGAGTACTGTTTTTCCACCATATTTTATTTACACCATCCAAGCAGAGCTATCACATCCAGGTTAAGATGTAAAGAGGATTGAGGGTAGATGATTCAGAGCAGAAAGAAAAAAAAAAAAAAAAAAAAAAAAAAAAAACTATCCATTAAAAAAAAAAATCATGGGAATAGGAAGAAACCAGGCTTTTCTATACTGCCAATAACATGGACCATAATAGAAGCACAGAAGTAAACCAATGAATACAAATCTTAGTAGGACCAAAAGAAGCTATATTAAAGAATGTTAAGAATTAATTAACCAAGAGAAGTGAGCAGAATCCACTATTGTGTAAGACGCAATCTACAGGCCCTAGGAATAAAACACACAAGCCTACAGGTGGCAGCCGGCCTGAAACACTGCCCCCCTTGTTTTGGGGAGGCTATATGATGCAAATGCACTCACCCTCTAGGGCTGTTCTGCTAAAACTAACAGTCTGATGGGATGTTTACCTACTTCAAATAAAAGAATTTTGGCAGCATAGTGTATACATTCCTTTTGGTAACCCATTTTCCAGAATTCCTAACTCAATAACCTTTTTTGAGCTATTTTGAGTTAGCAGTAACTTTTACTTTTTTTTCTCTTTTATTTTAAAAGAATTTAAATCAAAATTATGGAATTAGGAGGAAAGGCTTTAATAAAAAGGACCAGAGGAGATTGAATGAAGTTGGCTTTTACTCAACTCAATCAACTTGTGACTTGAAAACTGACTTAGCATTTGCCCTCTGCTTGGAAGGAATAAATAGGACAATTTTCACATTGTTTCACATTACACTGCAGCTGTAAAATCTGGCAACATTGTCTGAGTGAAAAAGCCAAGAGTGGACTTCTAAGAGATGAAGTGTTACTGTATCATGACATCACTTATAGGAACCCCATAAGTTAATTGCAACACAGTTTCGGAATAAAGACCCAACCAGGTTACAGCTATCAAATATTCCTCCTTTTCCACTATTTGGGTATAAAATGACACCTTTGGATGTGACCTTTGTACAATTTATGACATCCACATTTTAAAAGATTAATCAGATAATATTTACCAAATATCAAGTTATTACTGCTCATCACTGGATTATTTTCTGACTCACCTAAGTGCTTAAATTTGAAATGTAATAACAGAAATAGTCATTTGTACTACTGGCTGCACTAATTCCCTTGATACTCTGGGCTCAGAGAAGACCCAAGAAAGGTTTTCTGGCTATAGCCAAATGAACTGGCTAGAAATTCAAAGCCATGAACCTCAGCTGTTCATGAGTAACAATGAGTCCAAACAAATAAGATTATACATGGTCAAATATAGTTGCTTGTAAATAATTTTTTAATTTGGCATGAAAAATAAGCTGAGTCCTGGCATCTCTTCAGTAATAAAAAGCATATCATAGTGAAGTTGTTAAGTGTGTATAATAAGAAGGTTTTTTTCAAGTTCTCAAAATGAAGAGCACACACCCACACTGATACATGCACAACTCATCCACTGGTTAAACCCGGGCTAGCAAGTTTTATAAAATACTTTTCATCAGGATGTAGATGCACACAAATTACTCGAGGTCGCTGACTCCTACAACCAAGTAGCAGGCAGGAAGAAGCAGGTGGTGCTCACTGGAGAGATGACAGTTGTAGCTCTTTGGTTTTTTCTTGTCTTGCTTTCCCCTGGAGGGACAGATGGGCCAAAGGACAGCACGGACAACACTCACCTATGAATACAGACCACTCCTCCAGGAGTCCTCACGTGGAGGGTGACAACATCCGGGAAGCACCCACCCTGGAATTAGATGCACAAAGAACTTTTTCTCTTTAACCTACATCCCAAGCACCAACACAAGGACTACACAAAGCCTCTTTATTAGAAAGTCAGAAGGAGATGCACTGTCATGAAAATGGGGCTGGGCTCCTCTGTGGAAACCCAAAGACATCAGATACACATGACCCTCAATTAAAATCTGAGATTCCTTAGGAAACCCAGCAGTGACAGTCACATGTGCCCAAGAGCACAGTGATCACACCCACCCATGCTTCAAAGTGGCAAGAGTGCCCAAAGTTTGTAAACAAATATCACCAATTCCGTGTTTGTGTGTGTGTGTGTGTGCATGTGTGCATGTGTGTGTGTGGCAGTAGTGGTAGTGCTAAGGTTTAACCCCAGGGCCTATGCACATTCAGCAAGCACTGTACCACTCAGCCCACTGTCACCAACTTTTAATCATACTTCCTGAAGCATGGTAACTCTGGGAGAAAACTTTTCAATGGAATCCGAAATCTGCTCCTTGCTGAAATCTTCTTAAATGGCCGTATAACCACCACAGTCTGCTTGAATAAGAATCCTTGCCACACACAATGAAAGAAGGTCTAAAAGCCTGTTATTCTGTTACAACATTTTTATTTAAGTGGCAAAAATCTTGCCCAGGTCTTCCAAATGTGGCCCTATAATCCACAGTGGGATATGCAGAGTTAGGCTTCAGGGGGTCTGAGCCACAAAACAAAATCCTTGACATTTTGATAACTTTTTCCATTGATATCTAAACCTTTGACTTCCCTAGTAGGAGGAAAATCAATTAATGAGAGCAATCATTTCCCTTTGGACAGTGAAGGGTGGGAGGGGATGCTCATAAAGAAGATACCTTCTCCTGTGCACACTGGCCCCTGCTTCCCTGCTCGCCCTGGGATGTTTCTCTGTGTCAGGCAGCCTTCCGAGGACCCTGAGGTAAAAGCCAATCTTCTGATGACATTACTGCAGCTGTTCTAGATAATTTACTGAATTAAAGTGAAAGTAATCAACCAAAAGTGCTACCATAAAACACCCCCAAATTCTGAAAGTAGACTTTTCATAAATATAAATCAAGTGATGTTCTTTGCCTGGAGTCAGACCT
Source organism: Cuniculus paca (assembly GCA_004365215.1). Taxonomy (NCBI): domain Eukaryota; kingdom Metazoa; phylum Chordata; class Mammalia; order Rodentia; family Cuniculidae; genus Cuniculus; species Cuniculus paca. The sequence goes on along the minus strand of RJWT010048501.1, from coordinate 3,775 downwards.
ATAAAGTAGGTTTTAAAATGTCAGTTAATTATGTTTCTTCAAGGCAGAAACATTGGATTTGGTCCCAGAGAATTTGTTTACTGCCCTCCTGAAAGAAGATACAAAGTCATCAAGATGAAGGTGAAATGTAAAAGTGATAGAGGATTCATTATGTCAGAAAGTGTTTTATTTTTCAAATCTCAGGAACGTTAATTTTATATGGGCAAAGTGAGACAAGTCACTCTCTTGAAACAAATCAAAACTACTGAAACGGGCTAGAACATTTCATATTAGAGCCTTCTGTGTAGTCTCTCCTATCGGATCTCTCCTCAAATATAGGCCCATAGCTTCTTTCTATATTAAATAATTACAGTTTTGTTCTAAGCATTTCTGGATCTGAAAAGTTCAACCCTTGGTGTCAATGAAAATAAAATCCATTGAAAAAGATTTTACTAAACAGCTACCACGGACAAGATATCTTGTGAAGCCTACAGGGAGGGAGGGGAGCGGCGGTAGCCATGTAAGTAAATACTGAATTTATGTTCACCCAGTTTTGAGAAAAACAAAATCATAGAACTACATGATAAACCAATTGAATATGACATATCCTCCCTAAAAAAAAAATGATGTTGAAATCTGATGCCCAACGCAATGGTACTGAGAAGCAGTGAGGCCTTTCACAAGCATGCTGGTCCTAAGGGATCCACACTCATGCAGGGATTGAGGCAACTCTTGAGTGAGTTCTTGCTCTCACAGGACTGGGTCAGTTACTGCAACAGCTTAAGGTAGTTATAAAGCTTTCTCTTTCCCATGCACCTGCCTGCCCTTCTGCTCCCCACCATGACAACAGGCAGCATGAGGCCCTCACCAGAAACCAGGCAGACAAAGAACTTGGACTTTCCGGCTTTCAGAACTGTGAGGCAAAATAAGCCTCTTTCCTTATAAATTATCCAGTCTTAGATATTTTGTTACAGCAACAGAAAACAGACTGAGAAAAAGCAAACACAGAACAAAAGGATATTGTTTATTGAGAGAAAAGAATTTAGCTGCAATCAAGGATAATGATGTGTTTCATAGTCTAAATAATTTCATTCACTATATAGAGACTTTTGGAATCATTTGACTGTATGGTAAAACATGTTGGGAAAAATTAAACCTATGTAACATAGATAAAATTTTACGATGCTAAATTATTAATAAATTATATGATAGTTTTAGAAACCAAAACTGCTTTATAAAAATATTGAAAATACAGCCAATATACTCAATTCACTTCCCGATTATCAATTATTTAGTAAAAACTCACCTGGATAGTATGGTAATGAAAATAGGTCAGACTGTACTCTGAAGGAAGTTAAAAAATAACAGATGCAAAATGCAAGAATTGTAATTGAATAATAGATTCAGAATAAAGTAAAAATGTAAGACTTGTTACTTAAGTGCAACTACCATTTGCAAAAAGTGAAAATGAGTTAAAGAAATAAACAGGAAAGACTATACAATCAAAATTCAAAATGAATACATCAGCACATGCATCATGATTGACATATGATAGTCCAATCAATATTTATTGAAGACATGAAGGAACACAGAAATGCAGAAGATTAAATGGTAAACAAGCCCTGGGTTGATTTAGTTGGCCATTGCCTCTGCATGCAATATTGTTAATACATTTTTTTAAAAAGACACTCAAGGGTATCACACGATGGAAGTACTTGCTCTACACCCTTTCTTTCTTTCTTTCTTTCTTTTTTTTTTTGTTTGTTTGTTTGTTTGCCTGTTTGTTTGTTTCAGTATGGGAATTGAGTCCAGGGCCTTTACACTTTTTTCTTTTTCTTTCCAGGGCCTCACTAAGTTGCCTAGGCTGGGCTCACACTTGTGAATCTTCTGCCTCAGCCTCCCAGAGTGCTGGATTAACAGGCATTTGCCACCATGCCTGGCTTGTACTGCCTTTATCCTCTGCTGTCACTGCTTTTCCTCAGGGAATCAAGGAAAAGCATGAGCTGTTACTGGTTTCCAACTTTCCTGTTCAGACACAAGGTTTGAGGTCTCTTCCTAGCCCACCCTATAGATCGGCACAGCTAGAAGACTTGCCTTGGCCTGTCAATCACCTCCTGAGAGAAAGCTACTTGTCCTTCCCACTGGGAAGGAAATCATGGTTAGCACACTGTGAGAAAAGCCTCTGGGCTGAGGTAACAACTTCTGTTGGATGAGCAAGAAAAGACTTTGGCCAGGCAAGCCACAGAGACTCTGGGGTCATTTGTTACTGAAGCATAGTGCCTGGCTCAGGTAGAAGCAATTCCATCTTTTCTTCTAAGCAGGCCAGGGCATGGCTCTAATAAGATTAATGAGATTTTCTATAAGAACTCTGTGTACAAGTAGGTCAAATGAATGTATCGGGTGGAAAATATATAGGATCAATGCAGGAACTAGGTGGAAATTAAATTATAATTACTATTGTAGAATCACAGGACAAAAACTTCTGGTGGGAGCCCCAAAGTGGAAAGAGAAATATAATTCTTCTCTTTTCTTCCTGTTTTGTTTTGTAGTGCTGAAGATTGAACCCAGAACTTGAACACGCTAACAAGTACTCTACCGTAGAGATAACCCTGCAGTCCTTCATATGCTACATCTCAACACTCACATTATATATCAAGTAGGAAATTTTGTTTCCCATCCCTTTCTCAGGAGAAAATGTGGTAATAAAACATCTAATGGACAGTTTAGGCATTTTCACAGCATTTCATCTGTTTTGTTAGATTTAGTTCTCAAGGAAAATATTTAAGCCATGATAACTATGTAAAATTTTCCACATGAACTATTTCATCCTTGTATAATCTCCTACTCATTTCATTTTCAGCATTTGGATAGGTCTTTCTTAAACTAAAACAACACCGGCTTAAAAGACACTTACACATTGAGCTTTGACATTTCTGCTGCAAATTTCAAGGTGAAGATGCAAATTTCAAGGTGAAGACTCGTGGCTAGTTTCTAAAGGTTTTATCAAAAATATGTTCTTGGATTGACATTTTTAGGATTCATTTTCTGTACCTTCGATTTGGTTTTATATTGCTATTTTAAGCTCTATCTAGGAAACATCAAGTAATGCTCAAAGTATATGCTATAGCTCTTGGCATACACCATCACAGTAATTTTAATTACTATTTGGACACCACACTCCCTAAATAAACTGCACTAGAGGCCCATTCTTCTCACCCTATATGAACATGAGAGAGAACAAGATAGAAAAACTTCCTACTCCCAGCTTGGCATGCAGTGAGGACTGCCAAGAATATGTAATTCTTCAGACATCACTCATAACAAAGCCCAATCTAAAACAGACACCTGCCTTGATATTCAAAATGAACAACAAATAAGGGGGAGACCCTGAGAAGATAGAAGGTGAATTTTACTCTCTGTGGGAAGTCAAAGTAAGATCTGTGTCTAAAGTACCACATGAGGCTGGTTAAGGACTGTAAGTCATCCTAATTTCTGTTTTCTCTATGTAAACCTAACACTAGACTTTTAACCTTTAAAATTCTATCTTTCCACTGCTACTTCTTTTTTAAATGTAAAGTGACTTCAGTTGTGCATTTTACTTCCTGAAGTATTTTCAAGCACAGTACAGGAGTGTCATTAGGCCTACAGTCTTTGTCTGAACCCGTTTTATGACCCACCAACTGAGACTTTAGGAATTTAATCTTCGTAGGCCTCAGTTCCCACCTCAAAAGAAAAAAATGAAAATGAAAAAGTACCCACCTCAAAGGACTCGTAATAGTAAAATTAGCTGAGTAAC
>RJWT010048500.1:0-11129 GCA_004365215.1 Cuniculus paca | reverse complement strand
AATTTGTCTCAAAAACACAAAAAGAAAAACAAATCTTAGTTAAACAACCCTGCAATATGTTAGAGGCCAAAGTGCTGGGAATGGGAAGGGAAGGGAAAGGAAGAGGAGAGGAAAGGAAAAGAAAGGAATCAGGTAAGAGGGAATCTGTACATTTTCATGGTTATGTGTTGTGATATGACCAATGGGTCACAGTAGATATTTTGTTTCTATGTTTTAGTTTTTGCAGTACCAGGGTTCAAATCCAGGACCCTGTGCATGGTAAGAAAGCACTCTGCCACTGAGCTATACTCCCAGTCTCTTGGATTGCAGTGTTAAACAGCAGTGGTGATTAGCCCTGCTGAGAAGGTGATATTTGAGCCAAGACTTAAAGGGAGAGGCAGCTATGTAGATAATCTCAGAAAAGAGAATCTACTTAATGGATCTAATTTCAACTGTGAGGATATGGACAGATTTTCCAGGTTCTTCCCCTGTATCCTGCAGCTGATGGATTAGTGGCTCCCCACGGTTGCTCCAGTCTGTCAGGCCAGCCCTGTGCAGGCCACCGATGCCTTGTTCAGCTGTGGTGACTACAGCACTAGCGCACTGTGATCTTTTACGTCCGGCCATAAATGTTTATGTGCCGTGAAACCACAGCAGTGCATATTTGGAGATGAAAAGCTGTCTCTACACCATTTGCTGTATTATTAATAAATCAGATTTTCCCAATCAAATTAAAGGCAAGCTCTCTTTCGGAGTTTTCGCAGATTGGATCAATTCAACCATCTCCTGTCACTATCAGGTCTCAGCTCTCTCAAGCTCTTTGAGCAAAGCTCTCTAGACATGCTGTGCTTTCAAACTGTGCATAGCATTTTTATCCCTCGCCCCAAGCCTTTGGAGGCAATGTACCCATTGTCAGAGTCTAATCACCGGGTGTCCACACCTCCACCTCCCCTCACCCCTGCCCCACTGCAACCTGCATTAGAAGCATAAGACTCAGCTCACAAATTAATTCAATTTCATTTCCTTCGGAGTTTTAAGGAATAAAATGGGCCTGGGCCTTTCCATTCCTGCTCTTTAGAAATATTTCTTTTTTCACATTTCATTTTGCCTTAAGTGCTGCCCCTGGGTAAAGGTAATTACGACTGAAGAAGTAGAGAAAAGTGCATTTCTTGCTTCTCTGACTTTCAAAAACAGAACAATCAAGGACTAAGTAGTATCATAGTCTTTAGGATCAATTATTTCTGCTTTGTGTGTTGCATCAGAACAGAAAGAGGGACCCTCCCAGTAGAAAACTGGTCTTTCCTGTGCACCTTTTCCTCCACCCCAAATCTCCCAGCTCCCTTCTTCTCTAGGGTGCTAGAGTTCTTCCCATCCAATCCAAGCAGACTGCTCGCCTAAGGATGACCCCTTGTCATCAGATATTCTCATTTAGGGTAATTGTGGAAGAAAGCTTTTTTCCTTGGTGGAATAGACTAGTCAAGGCATTTTGAATGCATGTATGGCCTTCCTGCAAATCTATAGAATGAAGCCAAAAATGCTCCAAATGAAGACTTTTTCAGAGCATGTAACCTATCCAACAGAATCAGAAAGAGGTCTGATTTTTTTCTCCTTCCTGGAGACTGAATCCAGGGCCTCACACATGAAAACATGCACTGAGCTACACCCCTAACCCCCAAAAGACATTTGAAAGCATGGTGATACAGATATACCTCTTATAGCCCCACAGCATCTACTGTAAAGCTGAGTATGTTAGGCATATGACTAATGCTGACTGATTACACTCAGTGACAATTATCATGGCTCTACCTAAATGCTTAACTAAGACTCGAGACCTCCAGAATCACTACCATATTCTCATGTCTCACCCAGACCCTCTTTGCCTTTCAACTTACTCTTGTGGATCTCAGATACCAACAGTATTTTCCAGTAAGAAATCACCTTCCTGCTGCTGCAGTCCATTTTTGTACCCTGTCGCCCAGGGAGATAGGTGAAAACTCTGAAGTATAATTTCCTTACAGTGGTAAGTAGTTCCCTGAAAAGGACCAGGACACTAGATTTTTAATCAAAACAGCCTCAGTAATGCTAATATTCTGGTTTGGAGTCAGAGCATCCTGTGTTTGTGTCCCCATGCAGAACCGACCAGCTTTGTCAGCCCGTGCAAGCAAGTACGTTTACCTTTTAAGCTTCTGTGTCCTCCATTGTCCTGTGGAGATGTGAGACTGCTCACATGAGAGAATTATGGGACACAGTTCTGTAAAGTGCTGACACTGAACGTTAGAAGTCACCAAACTGCACTGACACAACTCTGACGTTACTGAAGTCAACTACCTCATAAAGACAATAGTATAGCTTTTTTGGAGATAAGGAACCACGATAAAGGGAGATGAAGTAATTGATTCAAGGTCAAAACTCACACTCAGGTCTAGGCATTCTGGCACCCTACTTGAATTTTGGTTTGATTAGTTTTTCAGATAGGCTCTTACTATGTTGCCCAGGCTTATCTCAAACTCCTGGGTTCATGTGGTCCTCCTGAGTACACTGCACCTTAGAATTTGTATTCAGGCTGAGTTTGAAATCACTTTGTAGCCCAGGATGGCTTGGAGCTCAAGGTGATCTTCCTGCCTCAGCCTCCCATGTGGAGAAATTACAGGTGTGCACCACCATCCTTTGCTGAGAATTTGTATTCTTACCACCCTCTACTGCTTTTCTGTGTAACTCACCGATACTACAGTTTGTCTTTGCCACAGGCTTGTAATTTGGTATTTCTATATAACTTATTTCTGTGTGCGAGAGCCTCTATGGAACTTCTAAACACAATAATTCTTTTCTGTTGAAAATAAATGCGTAAACTTTTTTGGTTTTGGTTTTTTGGGGAGGAGCATTTTAAACACACTGTAATGATAAATTTAAATTATTCAGGAGCAATTTTAATGTGATCACTACTTACTATTCCATTTAGCATTAAGAAACTAGTAATGAAACACCCTGGGTCACCTGGATTGGCCATGCATCAATTTTTTTTGTACCAGAAATTGAACTCAGGACCTTCTGCTTGCCAGGCAGGCACTTGTGCCACTGAGCTGTATCCCCAGCCCATCACTGATCTTTTGTGGGCCATTTCTCTATCAAGTATATGGCCAGGGTCTGCTCTGTCCCCTCTCACCCCCTCTCAGATAAATAAAGGCTGTGAACCCCTGGCACTTGATGACACACTGTCCTCTTTCGGGGGGGTTGTTAATTCATTTTGTTTACGTTGATGGAATCTTTTGGCTTCTGAGAAGGTTGCAATAGTCAAGAAGTTGTCCTTTGGTTGTCTTGGTCAAAACTGAATGAACACACAAATTCCATGATGGTGGGACACACACAATATGCCCTTCCGTGTCAGTTTTCTTTAAGAAAAGCAACACCAGCCTGTGGAAGTTACTAGAAAGCTGCAGTCCAAGTTTCCTCGTAGGGAAAGATCCTTCGACTTGATCATCAAAAACCATCTCTTTCCAAATGAGTTAAGATATTTGATGATTAAGTAACTCATTGGTTATGTTCTGGCTACTTATGTCACTGAAGTCTGTAATTAGTGTTTAATTTATTGCTTTTTGTATTTGTAATTTTATGACAAAGTTTTTGTCTTCCCCTTTTAATTAATTTTTTTGAACAATGTTTTTTTCTTTGTTTTTAATTCCATACAGAGTATTCAACTCTTGCAAACACATTAAAATAATTTGCCTTCTAGGCTAGGGTTTATTTTATAATTGAAAAAAGAGATGAATCGGGGGCATAGCTCAGTGGAGTAGCATGGGGTTAGCATGCATGGGGCACTGGGTTTGATCCTCATCATGGCAGGGAAAGAGAGAGAGAAGCAGACAGAACAGAGAGGGAGAGAGAGAAAAAGACAAGGAGGAGAGGAGAGGAGAGAAAAGAAAAGAAAAAAAGCCAGGTGATCACTGTGAGTTGGAGGCCAGCTTGGCCTACATAGTGAGTTCGAGGTCAACCTGAATTACAAAATGAAACCCAGTCTCAAGAAAGAAAGTAAAGAAAAGATCACCCAGAATGCTACCACCCTAAATCAATTGTTTTTGTTCTCTTCCAATCTTTGAAAATGATGTATATTTTATTTTATTTATTTATTTATTTATTTATCTTTTTTAGACAGGATCTCACTATGCAGTTCAGTCTGGCCTTGAGCTCACTTTGTAGCCCAGGCTGGTCTCGAACTCAAAATGATCCTCCTGCCTCAGCCTCTCGAGTGCTGGGATTATAGGCATGTGCCACCCTGCCTGGCAAGATACATTTTAAATAAAAGTTTTTCTTTCTTTCTAAAATGAAATTAGCCTATGTTCCAGAGAGACATACTTACCTGCTCCCATGGATCAGTGAAAGAAGTCTGTTTCTGTGATGCACTGTGTCAAGGCCACAGTGCTGACATCATGGAGAAAAAAAATTAAATGGCATTATGCTAATGAAGAGAGCAGCATTCCCGCAAGAAGCTCGGTGGGCGCTCATCTGTGGGCAAGGAAGAAATCTTTTCATTTAGCGAAAAACTAAAGCGCTGATAGCCTGGTAGGTGAAGGGAAATCAAAGATGAGAGGGATGAAAGATTAGCCAGAGCCTTGCAGTCAGTAGTGATAAAAGACACAGTCGCTCCAGGAATGATGACTACTGTGATCGCCGTTTGCATGGCACTTTGCACGGTGCAGTTTCACAGGTGACACCATAGCCTGAGCTCACATAAGGGGCACTGAGGTACAGAGGAGAAAGTGCGAGGGCCAGGGCCTTTGAGCTGTCTGATGACTTAGTCTCCATGAGGAAGTGCTTGGATTGGGGGAAAGAGCTGCCCTGTGGGTGGTCACACTCTGCCGCACACTGACGCGGATCCCAGGGCTTCAGATCTTTATGAAAGGACAAGGAAGGGCTGGAAGGAAGAAGCTTTATCTAGACTCCACAGCACTTCAGCCGCACCCAGAAGTAATACAGTATGCTACTCCTAAATCAATCATTACAAGCTTCCAGGTTGGCTTATAGAATATTTTCAACTGTTCCATGTTAGTTACTTCTGGAACAAATGAAAATGTTTCCTGGGAATCTTTGATTTTAAACTTGTCAAATAGTAATAATACCACCTTGAAACCTGTCTGCAGCAGCCCTGTGTGGCTTTCTGGCACTCTCCAAACTGAGGGCACCAGCTGCTCCACAGCCCGCTCTCCTGGCTTTTTCTGTGAAGACAGCTTACTGCAGTGTGACAAGTTTATTTAAGCAAAGGAGGAGGAAAAAGACTAGATTGAATTTTTAAAAATGAGAAGTGAACCGGCGTTCTACCTCAGGGATAGTGTACTTACCTAGCATACCTGAAGCCCGAGTGAGAAAGTGCTGCTTGGAGCTTAAAGGAAAAGAGGAAAGTTTGATACAAAACATTAAGTCTTCTCTTAAGCCTGGTGGCTAGTGAGTTTGTTTGGTAGTTGGCAGAATTGCGTCCCTTCCAGACCTCGAGTAATGGACACGTCACTGCAGAGCATTTCTGAGACACCAATACCCAGCATTGAAAAGAGGATTGTGTGTTTCACACCAAGTCTTTGTTGTTAGTTTTTGTTTCTATTTGGGTGTGTGTGGGGGGGGGGAATCAAACCTAGGGATTCTCTCTCACTAAGCTACATCCCTACCCATTTTTTTATTTTGAGACAGGGTCTCACTAAGTAAGTCCCTGTTGTCCAGGCTGGCCTTGAACTTGTGGTCCTCCTACCTCAGTCTCCCAAAGTAGCTGGGATTATAGGCATGCACCACTCCACCTGGCTCACATCATACTTCTTTACGGAAACCTAAAGCATGCTATTATGTTTTATTTTTAAATTATGTCTCTTAATCGAGCATTCACCTAAGTGTACGCTAAGTGACTTCACTGAGCAAAACAAAAATAATGGTTATCAGTAGCATTCAGCGCTGTCAAATCAGTTCTGTATAGTTCCTATCTTATATTTATGACAACAATTGTTTTCTTCTAGTACTTTAAAAAAAATGCACACCATAGGCACGTATCTTTGTATGTAAAATAACAGTAAGGTACTTTGATATGGGGGTCAGATTTTAGGATTTGCATATAGTAACTAATTAACAACCACTGTAATATCATCCTAAGGGAAGGGTCTACTGGCAACTTACTATCTTCTGTTATTGTATATCATATTAAAATGACAGGCATCTCACAGTGTACAAGTCATCAAAATTTCAGCGAGTAGAACCAAAAGTTATTTAGCAAAAATTGTTTCCACCTTCACGATGAGTGAAATTTATCCAAAGGGGACATCAGTTTAGAGAGTATTTCTTCAATAGCTCCCTTGAATTTAATGGCACAAATATTACATGTAAGAGAGTAATAAATTAATTTTACTAAGTACATAAAAGACAAGGCCAGCTGCTCCTGAAAGGAGCACAAACTCTGCATTCGACAGTGGAAATATAATTATGTTTGTAGTAAAAGGTAAGGAAGTTTCAGATCTGTGTGCTCTTTCAGGAATAAATCAGCCATCCTCCTTCAGAGCCGCACAATTTGATAAATTATCCTTGAAGACACATTATCAGAACCCCCATTTAATAAGCATGGTGGAGCCTTCAAATTAGCATAAATAAATGTATGGCTGTAAAGTTTTTGGGATACCAATTGATTTCCTTAGGTCTGCTCACTAAAGGCCTCTTCCTAGGTATATAATACTATGAAACTTAAGATTTCACTCTGTTACAGTACACTACACTCTAACATGTGAAATTCTGTTGTCCAAACTTATTAAAGAACTGGTGGAACTACACACATATCAAAATTTAATTAACATCACTTTTTGGCGCTGGATATCACACCCAGGGCCTCACATGCAAGCACTCTAGGCTGAACTACGTCTCAGTTCTTTCTGTTTCAATTTGAGACAGTCTTGCTAAGTTGCCTTGAACTTGCCACTCTCCTGCCTCACACTCCCCAGTAGCTGGGATTATAGGCATGTGCCACCCTACAGTGCTCTTTACTTAATAATACCAAATTAATGAACACCATATATTTCTGCCGTATTTTAATATGATCTTCCTGGTTTAGGGCTTACCTAGTGATTTTCGTCTAAATGTACTCTTAGATGTTAAGCTATACCCGGAGTATTGGGCTGGTCCCAAGCTTAAGTTGGTAGTGTTGTCCCTACTAGAATTCTTACTAATCACAGAAGTAGGAGGCCCCTTCCTGTCTTCATGTAGCTCAGCTGCCTTGTTTAAAGATGACACCAAGGGATGGACATGCTATCTGAAATGCCCACGCCCTTTCTTAGCGCATCAGGGGCCACACTGGTCAGATCTGTCCTGACCCAGGTTTCAGTGGCCACGGCCACCTCCTCAGGCCTTCCCACTCTCATTGACTCATCGAGTCCATTTGTCCCTATCAAGTCTGCATTATAGGTTCATGATTCTTATGTGAAATTCTGGAAACTCGAAGTATTTTGGATTTCAGATACTTTTTAGATTTTGGAATATTTGCACATCCATAATGAGATCTTGAGCATGGGACCAAAGTTTAAACACAAATTTCATTGATGTTTCCTACTGCATACCTTATACACATAGCCTGATGATAATTTTACGCAGTACTTTTTAGCAAGTTTATGATTTGACAGCAACCTGTCACATGAGGTCAGTTGGGGAATCCTCCTTCTTGTGGGGTCACATTGGCATTCAAAAAAATTCAAATTTTGAGCATTTTGGATTTCAGGTTTTTGAATTGAGGAAGTCTGCCTGTATTATTACCTGAAGTGCAAGACTTGAGCAGGTTTTACAGAATTTAGAGTTTAGGCATCGCTTTTAAGTGGAAAGATCCTTCCCAAGGTGTAAAGTTCCCCTGTGTGAGAGCTGGCAAGATGACTGGCGTCACCTTGAGCCCTGGGCAAGGGCTCCAACTGCCCTGCAGAGTGTGACAGCCTGTCTGGTCTTCCAGCCCAGGGTGCAGGCTGCCTGGCACTCATTTTGACCACTTCACACAGTCTCAAAGAGCATCTGAAGAAGCTCTCAGAATGGTTGATGTTTGTATTTGAGGGCAGATGCCAGCCCCACAACAGACAGAGCAATAGGACAGGGTGGTGCTTGACGCAGGAGCCTTCCTAGAACACACATTAACTGTGGCTTTTTCATGCATAGTTGACTCTCTGTAAACTGATTGACACCTTTGGGGATCGTCTTTCCACTGACTCATAATTCTTCTCACTCTCGAAAAAGGTTTCTGTACACCCAGTATTCTCTAGTTAAAGCTGAAAATTCAACTCATCATATTTACACAATAAAAAAAAAATCCATTCTGCCTTGTTTTTAATTGCAAATTCTACTCAGGGGACTAGTTCTCCTGCTTAGGAGGCAGCCCCGTGCCTTCTCCAAGAGATTCAAGCACAGTCAATTATGGTAATGAAATGTCAATAAATATAAAAATTTAATACAGTCTGCTCTGGGTGAGTGGCAGATGAGGACTTGCCTTCCAGACAAATTTGCTGCTGCTGCAAATATTAAATGCACCTAAAAGAGTATCTGGTTGCCTGAGAGCTCTCCAGGAAAATAAGAATGGGAGCAAGCGTCAGGTACCAACCGGGCTTTCCCATTATGCTGTAAATGCAGCTGCAAAACTGGTACCACTGACAGCCACCCCAGCATCTTAACTTATTATTATAAATGGAGCTTCTGTGTCCCCATGAATAACCTAGCATGGGTGCCTTATGTAGCACTTTTTTTTTTAAGAAAGGGGAAATAGTAAGTCTTTTCTTATTCTTCTAGTAACCTCCTCGCTGTTGTTAAAGGGAGATGTATTAATTTGATGGACTCTGATGTAATCACCAGAAACTAACAATTTTATATCATAGCTTTTAAGGAAGAAGCTCACTAAAGAATGCTTAAAATGTGATTCTTTGGTTATCCCCAAGCTCTTGCACCCTGATTGTGTTAAAATGTAGCCTCATAACACAATGGGAATGTATCTCTGCCTTTATGTTCCTCATGTACTACTTAGTGTCATTGTGTACATTCAGAATGATGTCCTGGGCTCACTTTTTGTGGACAGTAACTTTTTCTAACAGTGAATTTTAAGAATTAAAAATATCTATTGTGACAATGTAATTTCATATATGTGTGTGTGTGTATATATATATATATATATATATATATATATATATGATTTGTAAAGCTCAGCAATCAAAACCCATTCTCTACAAAGCTCATCACATGATTAGGTTATCAGATTAATTGTGATACATATTATGTTAACGGAGTATATCAGAAATGCCTTTCGAGAGGAAACCCTCCTCTGTTACAAGTCTGTATTGCAGCATGACAGTACCCATGCTTCTTAATCTCAAGTGCAATGTGTATTTCTGGTTCTGACACTCGTGGTTATAATCATGATTCTGTGTTGCAGGTGGACTATTCTATAATAGCATCACAAGCTGGCGCTACCCTCAACAACCTCATGAGTCACGCACAGGAGCTAGTGGCAAAACTTCGGTCCCTACAACTTGATCAGCGAGAGTTTGTTTGTCTAAAGTTCTTGGTGCTCTTTAGTTTAGGTAAGAAATATTGTTCTCATACTAAGTACAACCAAACATTTCTAAATGGGGCCAAATATTGAGTGTCTTGAGGTCTATAGTTATGCTTTTGTTCTGTCAAGATAATGCCTTTTCTTTCAAATCATGAAATCTTCGAACATGATTGGTTGGGGTGTGGAAAAGGAGTTAATTCAGTTGGAGTCCTAGATTTTCTTCCATAATAGGCAGATAAGCAACGGTCAAGTAAACATATGACAGAAGGTTAGCAGAGCTAATATAGGGGCAATGTATGGTATCAGATTTTAGCCATCTTTCTGCTATTGATTGTTGCTGTGTGCCTTTTATTTCATCTTGCTACCTACTGCTGCTTTTATTCTTCTAAAATATAGATAGTAATTAAAAGCTTGTTTTTAAAATCTCTATCAGGATTAACTAGAACATGTTTATAACCAGATGCACCACCATGCAAGTATAAAAGATGACAGTTGTCAAGAGGAAAGATGCTTCTTTAGCAGAGCTTTGGAGAAGAAAGATAACTAAGCAAGACAGATTAGCTAAATCAAGGTTCTCAGTGAGCCAGTGGAGAAAAATCACCACTGCTTGGAATAAAAAAAGGATTAAGGAGATGGATTTTTATTGACTTCAAAGGAACAGATTTTTCTGCCTGTCCCTTGCTTGATTTCTGTATTTTGTTGGCTTAATAAAGCCAACTTAAATAAACTTTTTGCCAAGTCCATTTATTCCTCATTGGCAGACAGCTGAGGGAGGCAACTTCCCTCAAATAAAAAAAAAGAAAATGCAGAAATCAGATTTACCAACATATGTTTTTTCTTTAGTCTTCAGTTATAAGATAGTTGCAAATTCATATCCTAAGAAATAAGACAATAAAACAAACTGCAAAGTAAAACAGATGTGTCTGTTCTCTAAATTGGGCACTTTAGATTAAAAATTCCTCTTGACAGCACTGCACAACTGTTGCTAATAAAGGAATAGTTGAAGTAATAGAAGCAGAGCTAATTTTTCAAATCTAGTCAACATTTAAAATAAAAACATTTTCATATTTTGGAAAATGCGATAAATATAGCAAAAAATATGTTACTGAAAATTTAAAAAGACAACAGGATTTTATAGATGTGGTGTTCAAAAGTTGGCAGTACCAGGACTGGATCCTGAGTGGTTTCTGTGTTTGCCACACTAATCAGGGAAGTTCCATTCAAGGCAGTCTGTGCTGTGATCCACCAACCGCTTTTAGCAAGTCCAGAGAATGACAGCGCGGGCCTGCGTGCCAGAATCTCGCGATCATTCTGGCTTATGGCAAATCTAAGCCTTTTCAACTAGTACATTTGCTCAGTAATTAAATGGAAAATGTAGTAATGTATGTGTCAGAAGTCGTATAGCATCTTAGTAATAAAATATTTAGAGAGAGTCATCTCACTTCAAAGGTATTTTAAATTAGCTAACGAACTGTGTAATATTTGAAGATGTACATATTAAGCATGAACCATCTTTAGTTCTCGTCACTTTTATGTTTTCCTTCACCATTCCTCAAAATTGTTCTATTCTCTGCCAGTTGGGGGTGGATCTGATTGGTTTTCAACCTTTGAACCT
>RJWT010048499.1:0-11133 GCA_004365215.1 Cuniculus paca | reverse complement strand
GCATGAGCACTCACTTGTCTCCTCAAGCTCTTCCTTCTCTTATGGGCTGTTTCTCCATTTGTTCAGTGGCAGTGATGAGAGTTTGTGTTCTGTGAAAGTTCTTCCATTTTTTTCCAAAACCTGATTTCTAGCATTCTAAGGCCCAGACCTCAGGGCACTCTCCCTCTCTGAAGTGCTCAGAGGCTCTTGGGTTCTCTGTAGCTATAGGGGCCTGTCTGGGCATCTCAGCCTGCCATCCATCCCCCAGCCCCTATACAGGTACCCAGAGAAGTCATTGAGACTACTGGTGCTGATGTCTTGCCCAGAAGTTGCACAGCCCAGGGCCATTGAGTAAGGACCACTGGACATTGTCACGGATAGACAAAGATAGAGTGGCTGGACCACACTGAGCTCACAACACATGCTCCTAATGAGAAAATTCTCTTCTGTGAAAGAGCTGGACTCAGTTTCCTCCAGCTGGTGCTCTGCCCTCCCAGAGACCATAGCTCTGCCTCTTCCATGATTTCACTTTCCATAGTTGCAGCCTGCCACAGTTGACAGCAGTCTGAAAATTTTAAATGGAAAATTCCAGAAACAAGCAATTGATAAGTTTTAAATTGTGTACCATTCTTACTAGTGTGATGAAATCTCTTGGTATCCACTCCATCCTACCCTCAACTTGAATCATCCCTTTCCCCAGCATATCCACACACTGTATCCACCTGCCCTCTAGTCACTTAGCTGACTGGGTTATTACATCCACTGTGGCTGTGTTGCAGCAATTGTGCTCAAGTCACCCTTATTTTACTTAATCATAGCCCAAAAGTACAAGAGTACAACAACTGTTGCCTTAGTGATTCTGGCAATTTGGGTATGCCAAAAAGATGCTATAAAGTGCTTCCTTTAAGTAGAAAAGGAGATAGAGGGACCATATTCACATGACTTTTGTTACAGTATATTGTCATAGCTGCTATTATTAATGTTACTAATAAATTAAACTTTATCATAAACTTTACCATAGATATGTATATATAGCAAAAAAAAATTATATATTAATGGTCCTGGAGAAGAGAATGGGCAGAACTTGTGGAAGGCAGGAGTTTGTCCACCCATATCCAATTGGCCAGAACTCAGTCACACAGCCACACCTACCTGCAAGGGTGACTGGGAATTGTAGTTTAGCTATGTGCTAGACTATATACAGGCAGCCAAAGTTTGGTGAACACATGCTCCATCAGCCATATTGGGCCATGTGATTCAGTAGCTTCTTCCTGTGTCTACTCTGGTCCCTGCACAAGCTCTTCTTCCTAAGTAGCCAGAGGACCTGGATTTCTAACAGGTGAAACCTAAACTCTTCCTCCCAGAAGTACATGATGGGCTTGCTAGGATGACCAACTGTCTAGGTTTGCCATGGTTGGAATGGTTTCCTGGGGTGCAGTATTCTTTCACATAACTTGATACAAACTCTACCAGTCCAGTTACTTAAAAGTGCACCACCACAAGATTCCGCATGATACCCACATTGTGCCCTTTACAGCTCCACTCTCCCTCTCCCTTTCTAACCCTAACCCCTAACAACCACTCATCTGTTCTCCACCTCTATAATTATATTGTTTTACAAATATTATGGAGTGGATTTGTGTAGTATGTATCCTTTTGAAATTGGTTTTCTTAACTCAGCATAATTTCCTTGAGAGTCATTCCATGTTTTGCGTGCAATTGTAGTTAGTTGCTTCTTATTGCTGAGTAGTCTTCCATGGTATGGATGCATCATAGTCTGTTTAGCCATTCACCCACTGAAGGGTATTGAGGTAATTTCCAATTATTGGTTATTATGAATACAGCTACCATATCTCCATGAGTATAGATTTTTGAATGTCCTCTTTGGTGATGTATGTACATCTTTTGCAAATTTTAAATTAGTTTTTTTTTTTACTGTTGCATTTTGAGAGTTGTTTATATATCCTAGATACATGCCTTTTGTTGAGTATGTCATTTGCAAATACAGCATTTTCTCTTGGTCTGTAATTTGTCTTTTCATTCTCTTACCAGAGCCTTTCACAGAGCACAGTTTAATTTTGATGAAATCTACTTAAGCAGATTTTTCTTTTTATGGATCATGATTTTACTGTCCAAGTTCCAAATTTCAAAGGCTTTTGCTTATTTTTCTAAAAGTTATATAATTTTACATTTAAATCAGTGCTCCATTTTGAGTTAATTTTTGTGTAAGGTGTGGGGTTTAAGTCAAGGTTCATTTTTTGCCTACGAATTTTCAGTTGCTCCAGTGTGATTTGATATAGAATACACTCTACCTCGCTGAGTTACTTTTACTCCTTTGTCAGAAATTAATTAAGCATATTTGTAAAGATCTATTTTGGGTTATCTTTTCTGTGGATTGTGTATCTTCCTGTTTGCCAAGACCTCACTTGCTCAATTATTGCAGCTATATAATAAATCTTGAAATTGATTAGACCAAACCTTCCCATTTCATTTTTATTTTTTGAAATTACTTTAGCTATTCTAATTCATTTGACTCTCTATATAAATTTTATAATTACCTTGTTTATGTCTACAAAAATATTGCTAGGGGTTTGATCAGAATTGTACTAAGCACATATAGGAATTTGGGGAGAACTGACATCTTTACTACATTGAATCTTCCAATCCATAAACATAGTATGTCTCCTCACTTATGTGCATCTTCTCTGATTTTTTAAAATCAGCATTTCATCATTTTCGGCATACAAATCCTGCAGACTTTCTTAAATTCAGACCCAAGCATTTCCTTTCTTCTTCTTCTCTCGGCGAATGTAAATGTCATTATAATTTCCATTTCACTATTCCCATGTTCATTACTAGTACACAGAAACTCAATCATTGCTATGTGTCTATCTTGTATCCTGTCATGTTGCTGAACTCACTTATTACTTCTAGGAATATTTTTGCAAATTTTGGTGCAGTCTTCTACAGACAATAATGTTATTTGCAAATATGGACAATTCTATTTCTTTCTTCCTGATCTTTGAGACTTTTATTCTTTTATCTGCCTTTTTTAACTGGCTAGAGCTACGTTAAGTAAGAGAAAGAGACTAGACATCCTTGCTTTGTTCCCAGTCTTTGCTGGAAAGCATTCAGTCTTCAGCATTAAGTATGTTACCTGTAGGGCTTTTGTCGATTCTCTTTACCAAGTTGAGGAAGTTGATTTCTATTACTATTTTTTGAAAGCTTTTTTTTTTAACAGTTGTTTATCAATTTATTAAAACTGTTGCCTTAGGCATCTGCAAGGGTGGCTTCAACCTCCATTCCCAGTTCAATATTGATGAAAGTAATCTGCTTAACAATCTCAGAAGGATGGTGCAAACCAATGAGTGGCTTGTGGATTCTCATCTGGAAATCACCCCATATCTTGGAACCTTCACCATAGGGCGTTTTTTCTTGTAGTGATTCTCAGGGTCTTAGGAGGCATGTGAACTGGTCCTTTCACTTTCAGACTCTTTTTCCTTTGCTTCTCTGATCAAGTCAGCACATACCTTCTCCAGGGATTTCACATTGAGGCTGGTGAGAGTACTCCTAATTTGGTGAATCTCCACCTCTGCTTCTGGTGTCTTTCCAGGGTCTTTGAAAGCCATGGTGGCAGTGCAGCTTCCTGACCAGTTTGTTCCTAATCAAGAGCAAACAGGGGTGAGTCAGGAGCAGGAGTGGATACAACCAAAACCCATCGCACCCACAACCACCTCTTCCTCAGAAAGACCTGACAGCTTTTAAAAATCACGAGTGAATGCTAATTTTTTTCAGATTTTGTACTGTACATTAATAGGCATTTAAATTTTCTATTGCCTGTTTATATTATGTATCATATTGATTGATTTTCAAATATGGTAGTTAGTCATTCCATAATGGAATAAACCCTAGTTGGTCTTACTATGTTATTCTTTTTATATATTGCTTAGTTCTACTTGCTAATATTTTGCAAACCACTTTTGGGAATATGTTCCTAAAGACCCTGGTCTATGTTTCTGTTTTAGTTCTGTCTTTTTCTGATTTTGGTATCAGGATAATATAGTCCGAGCAGCACCAGAGGAACAAAGCAAACAAGAATAGAATTGCACAGGTTCTGCAACTAACCTGTTATTGCAACTATAGCCCACCAAAGTAGATGAGAACCTATATGCTACCGTGAGATTGCTGTTAAAATACCAGGTGTAATAGGACCCGAATTTTCCTAACATAAGAGCCAAAATAGAGAGCTGCCTGCCATAACAAGAATCAGGGTAACCACAATTTTAATGAGAAACTACAGCCAAGTGATGTTTACATTCCGATGATGAAGGTATTGAAACTATATGAAAATGATTTTAAAGCAACTGTTATAGTCGGGGGTCGCAGGGAGAAAGATTACAATCAGGACACAGAACTTATAATATTATTTATGATGGTTACCCAGTATTAGACATAAGAAAGTGCAGGAAATCTGTCCACAGCACCAAAGTGTGTTCTGGGAAGGCCCGAAGGCCAGCAGTGAAAGTTAGAAAGTCTATGCTAGCAGGATGAAGGATCTGTGCTAGTAGGTTGAGGGTTCTATAGTGGAGCAAAAAAGCGATGCTCAAATAAGAACCAGGGCTCCCCAAAAAGTACCACAGCCATCCTCGGTGACAAGGTCCCGCGTTCCTCCTACGATGAGAACAGTCAAGTACATGCCAGGAAGCCAGCGTGACAATTTCTCCTGGAGTTTGAACAGCAATGATCTTCCCCTCCAGAGCCAGGAAGCGACGCTCAACATAAAGACCAGAGCTCCCCAAAGTGAACCGCAGCCACTCTTAACAAGGTCCCGAGCTCCTCCAATGATAATGGCCAAAGTCATATTGGGGAGCCAACCTGACAAGCTCCTCCAGGAGAACTAATGGCTCCAAACAGCAGCACTTAGGAGAACCCACAATGCCACTGCTCTTCCTCTCCACATCTCTCTTTATGCTGGCAACCTTCCTCAGGTGGATTGTCTAAATGCAGCACCTTGCCAATTTAATTCAGCTGGTGCCAAGTTGACCACCAGTTTTTAATCCATAACAGCAACCATCACGAAAGTGCTTTGGCAAGAAGTTATGAACTCTCTTGAAGAAAATGAAAACATAAAGAATTTTAGCAAAGAAATAGAAATTATAAAAAGGAATCAAATAGAAATTATAGAACTGAAAAGCACAATAATAGGGAAAAATAAATTGCTAATGGTCTTGACAGAGATGAGCTGTGATGGACCAATACCCCATTCCTTCATCTGAGGGGCAGGACAGCTCAAGGTGTGTACTGCACTGTCTCAGAATTCCCAGGACTAAGCTCCAGTTACCAATGGTAGTAACTGTCTGCATAATCCAACCTTAGTTACCATCTTCCCTTCCTCTTTTATGCCTTATGCTCTATATTTCTTGGGGTCAATTCCCAGATAAACTTGAACTCAAATCTTGATGTCAGGATCTGCTTTTGGCAACTTCAAACCAAAACAGTATCCTATGAATTCTACTGATAACCGATAAAGTAACACGGGATATCTTAGAATAGCACACAACCCAGATAAGTTCTTTCTAATGACTTTTGTTGTCTGTTTCTCAGTCTCAGCATCTATAAAATGGGGGCATTGGATCCTGATCCTTCTCCTCTGGACTTCATCTCCCACCTTCATTCCTCACTTGGGCTGTCCTTTCCCAAAGAAGGCAAGAAGTCATTCCTTCAGGGTTCTCAAGAACACAAAGCAGCTGCTTCAAGCCAGCACCCTCCCTCCCAGGCCAGTGGAGGCACAGCCTCCGTGGTGTGTTGGGTTATTGTTTTAATACCAGCATGAAATAAATTGAAAAATTACCCATAAAATGCAGGTTTTCAGCATCTGGCCTGAAATTTCTTTCCATAAACAAACAAGTTTAAAGAGATGCCTTAATGCAACCCGCTAATTCTTCCCCAACCTTTTATGTTCCTGTGTGGGAGTGGAGTCTGCTGGGAGACTCAGACTCCTGGGTAAAGGCAGATTTCTGGGGGCCATGAGTCACCCCAGGCCTTTGGAGTGACCTATATCTTTTATTCCTTTCTGTCTGCTCCTTGATGAATCCCCAAGATTGGTCCCCAAAACTTTCCCCAGTTCCTGCACTCAGCATAGACGTCAAAACCAAATTCTCCCAATTTGAATCTGAGATTTCCCAATTATACAGTGTGACTTCAAGCAAGTAATTTAACTTATCTCTGCCTTAGTTTCCCCCTGAAAAGTGGAATAGTATTAATATCTGTTTTTTTTTTTTGTACTGGAGATTGAACTCAGGACCTTGCGCTTGCGAGGCAGGCACTTACGCCACTGAGCTAAACAGCAGGGGATTAATATCTATTTCACAGGGTTGTTTGAAATTTAAATTAGTTAAATATATGCAACACTCTTAGAACATAGTACAAGGCCATGCTGTGGAACTGTCAGCTATTAAGTTTACAGGAGGAAGAGAAACTGGGATAGAAGATTTGGTAGGAGGCTTAGCAACATTTAGAATTTCCCACAGTGAACTTCTTTGGAGTTTTCTCCTGCATATTTACATGAACGTTTACCCAACACTCCGCAGTTTGCAAAGTTTGCTGACATCTGCTATCACATTTTACCTAACATTCAACTATGGAAAGATTCAGGACAAGGTTTGTGATTATCCCTCCTTTATAGAAGAGGAAACTGAGGTCTACTAGGCAAACTGAATCATGGTCTTCAGAAGTGGCACAGCCAAGTCTATTTTGGTGGTTTGAAGACCCAGGATGAATCCTGATCTAGGTCATACCCTGAGCCTGGATCTGTTCTCAGACTGAGACCTGACCCTACATCATACACTGAAACTTGAACCTAACCCTAGATCAAATCATAATCCTGATGGGGCTCTTGCCCAATCCTTGATAATTGGCTGAAGTCCTGGTTAAGCCCTCATTTTGGTTTTAGTCAGAACCTTGAATCTTGTTTCCCATCAGGCCTTGACTCCAGCCTTAGACTGAACTCTGGCCTTAGGGGAAGACTGATCCGATAGTGACTCATAACACTGGTTCTATACTGAGCCCAAGACTCTGACCCTAGACTAACTTTCTAATAGAAACCTCTAACTTATAACTTCGCCTTTAGCCCCATGCTAGACTTCCTGTATGAATCCAGTCAGCCATCTTCCCAGGCTTCAGTCCATTTTCCCAGGAAACATTGGAAAAGAAAACCCAGTAAACTTTGAAGAAGGTTTAGCATTAGAGTAAGATTTGTAACTCATTGCAGGAAACAAGACCCCTACTCACCTCCTGTTTGCAACATCCCCAACTGTACCCAGGGGTATTATCCTCAAGGAACTAAGTCCTCCTGACTCTAGAACTCTGGAGAGTCCCATTGTTTGGGTAGTTTTCAGTTTTGATTATTTAAAACAGTCGTTTCTGGTTTTACATTCACAGTGTTGGTCAGCCCAGAGTAGTTTTTCTTCTCTCTGTAGTTGAAGTTGTAGCACTCTTTCAAAAGAAAGAACATTTTTTTAAACAGCAATGAAAATATTTTCAAAATATATTCACAATCAAGTTGATCCCTTGGTAATTGGCTTGGAGAGAAGGAAAGGACAAAGAGAGGTTTTTCATAGTGAAGGGACAGCAGATCCCCACCAGGCTGAGGACAGGAGCATAAGGGGCAGCCTTGGTTCTCAGTCTGTGCAAAGGTGATGATGGGTTGGGGGAGACAGAGATGGCCAGCTGGGGCTGAGAAGGCAGGGGAGAAAAGTCAAAGTCAAGTCAGTGAATATTCCCACTCTGGAAGGAGCTGGGACCCAGGGCTGGTTATTTGGATATGTCCATCACACAGAACCTCCTTTTTTATCTATCATATAGACTCACAACACCTGTCCAAAGTAGGTGCAAGTAGTAGTAGCTGCTGCCATTGTTATTATGTGTATCCACTCTGTCAGTTGAGAGACAAAAGAGATTGGTGAAAGCCCAAGTGAGACCTTCTGGATTCAAGTTCTGGTTTTGCCACTTACTACTTGTGTGATCTTGGGCAAGTTGCTGAAGCACTGTGAGCCTCAGTTTGATCATCTGTAACACAGGAATATAAACTGACAATTAAAGGAATTAATAAATACAAAGCAGTTAGAATTGTGCCAAGTGCAAAGCAGGTGCCCAAGAGGTGTTAGCTCTTATCATCTGTTCAAAAATGTTTCATGCATACCTATAATGCAAAGACTGCAGTGATAGAAAAATTAATTCACATGAGGTACAGTAAGGACACTGGGCCCCCAAGTTTTCCTGCCTCACATACCTTATTTCAGGTCCTGCCATTAGCAATTGATTCATTGAGTAATTCTTTCATTAATTACCAAACACTGACTCTATGCCAGGAAGTGGTGAGAGTTGAACACAAGTAGCTGCTAGCAGAGTCATCAGGGTCTGGTGAGGAGACAGAAAAGGAGAACAGGTGAGTTCTAAAATCCAGGCCTGTGGATGGTGTTATGCACCCAGGGGCAAGAGAAGCCTGGTAGAGCTGATATCTGAGCTAAATTGTGAACAGTTTGCAGAAGTTATATTCATTCATTGAACAAATCTTTACTGAGCCCTGGTCCCTACCTGAGGTCTCAGCCAACACCACTACGTTCTGACATATTGCCATATTTCGTGCACCTGACTGAATGGCTTTGCATGAGGTCCTGTGTGATCTCCCATCCAGGAGCCTCATGGGCCCCACCCCACTCCACTCAAACACATTCACAGCTGCCTAATTACAGTTCCTAACAGATTGTACCTATAGTACATACTGTCATTGTCCTACCCTTGTCCCCTTGGTACTTGCTTTCCCATGCCCAGTGAGGCTTCTGCCAACCCCTGAAACTGCCTAAGGTTGGGGGCACTGGAGACTCCAAGTGCACCAGCAGCCTAGCCAATAATTGATGGGACATGGTGGGTGAGCCCAGCCCCATCCTTGGCTGGAGCACCTCCAAGGTGTGCTCCCCACTGCCTCCAGAGGTCCCCAGCGGGCCTGTTGGCACGTCACCCACATCAGCAACTTGCTTGATTACGTACCAGCTGCTTCAATGGCTCACTCAGTGATTCATCATCTCTGGACCACAAAGTTTAATGAAACCCACAGCGCTCTCCCCAGAGTACATCCATGAAGCCTCTAAATGTGCTAGAGAAGCACTAGTGTTCAGGATGTCATCCAAACCCTCTGCCTGGTTTTCAAGGCCCTCAGTACACTGACTCCACTGCCTTGTGTCCATCCTTCTATGCCAAGCTCATGCTTTTCCCTCTAGCTGAAAATATGCTTCCTTTGATTTAATGTTCATCAGAGTTTACCTACCCTTCAGGGCTTTGGTGAAGTTCACATCCTCCAGAAAGCATCCCAGATAATATTAATCATGGGAGAGTTCCTACAGCCCAGTCAGTCCCCTCTGTGGCACAAGTGGGGCCTCGGGCTTTACTTGGTCTGTTCTCCCAGCAGATGACCAGGCAAGCATTTTCCCTGTGCACGGCCTGTGTGTGTGTGTGTGTGTGTGTGTGTGTGTGTGTGAGAGAGAGAGCGAGAGAGCGAGAGCATGTTGCTGGTCACTTACGTTTACACACTTAGCTTCATTTGCTTACCCCTGACCAAATCAAAGGAGGCCATTTTTTGGTTAAAGGGCGAAATGGTTTTATTTAAAGCTAGCTCTGAGAAGATGGAGGGATCCATTTCCCTCAAATCACCATCTCACCATGTACAGGTAGGTGAGCGACTTTGATGCTGAGGAACAGAGGGAAGGGGGAACACAGAGAGACAGTGCAGGTCACTACACTTTCTTTGTCACTTTCAGCCACCTTCAGCTCATCCTCCTCTTTCTAGGGGAAACAAAACCTGGCTCCAGTCTCCTGAGGCTATTGGCATCTGCATATTCTGTCACTTCATCTGGGCTGAGGAGAGGAGAGGGTATTGGTTATGTGCTCAGCAGGAAGAAGTTTGGAGAAGCTGCTTATCTCTAAAAGCTGCATTTTGCAACACAGACCCTTCCCTGAGGTCTGAGTAGTCTAAAGGAGACACCCACAGGAGACAGAGCTGGGCATTCCAGGCATGACCACCAGTCCCACGAGGAAAGAGGCCATTTTTATATTCTGTAAAAATGCATAAATCATTTATTTTTGTAGCTAAAATCAGGAGTTGGAAAACTATGGACCAGAAACTGAATCTGGTCTGCCATCTGTTTTGATGGTTTTATCAGAACACAGCTACATTTATTTACTTGTCGGGTGTGGCTGCTTTTGCTTTACAATGGCAGAGTGATTGTGACTGAGACCATTATGGCGTATGAGGGCTATAATATTTACTAGATGACCTTTTCAAAAAAGTTCACTGACCACTGGCTTAAAATACCAATGAAATTGTTATTTCCCTCAGCTCCTGAGGATCAGGAATTTGGGTGTGGTTTAGTCAGGTAGATCTGACTTGAGGTCCCTAGGGAGGTTCAGTCCAGGTGTCAGCTGGACCTGCACAAGCACAAAGGTTTGGCAGGACTGGGAAATCTGCCTCCAAGGTGGTTCACTCCACTGTCAGCAGGTCATTGTAACTGCGAGTTGAGGGGCTGACCCCTGTCCACAGGTGCTTTCTATAGGCAACTCTCCATGGAGACTTCTCTGAGGGATAGTCTGGGTTTTTCCAGTAAAAGCCTCCAGCTGGAAACTTTACACATAGCCCATTTAATTCTCACAGATATGATTATCCGCTGTTTCTTGGCAGAGGAAGCCAGAGTTCAGAGAGGGGAAGAAACTTGCCCATGTCAAGGATAGAGCTAAGACAAGGCCTCAGGTCCCCCTGGCTCCAAATCCCTGCTCTGCACCACAGGGCTGTCTTTCTGGACCATCACAGAGAACCAGTAACAATTCTGTGCCTGGGGACGAAAGATCATTTGGGTTCAAACCAGAGCTCCCATTGCTGGGGACATGGTCCCACTCTCTCCCCAGTGCCCAGCTCCATGTGTGGCTCCATTTCCTCTCAGTCCCTCTGAGGCTGCCCAGTCTTCCTTCCCAATGTCTGTCATCCAGTTCCTCTACTTCCATCCTCCCTACCAATCTCCATTCCAGGGACCGAGATACGATTTTGAGCTAGACAAGGCCCTACCCCATGGAGCTCACATTTTGGTTGCAGAAAGCAGACAACAG
>RJWT010048498.1:0-11144 GCA_004365215.1 Cuniculus paca | reverse complement strand
AACACAGAAGAGGTGGGTGACAGTAAAGATTCTCGACCAAAGATAAATATTTACAGGAACGTGCTATAGGGCTTGAGAACTCATTGTGTACAAAATCAGTGACCACTGAAGGATGTGCCCCTCTGCTGATTCAGCCTAAAGAGCCTCCTGTCATCCCTTCTCTTGGCCATCGTACCCATTTCTGTGAATGGCAGTAGCAGCATCTTTCAGGGCTGTGGAGCAGGTAGGGGCTGAAGAGCCCTTTCTTGCGGTTCAGTGCAAGAGGGTGTGGTGAGGCGCACCTGTGATTCCAACACTCCGGAAGGCTGAGGCCGGTGATCACAAGTTCAAGCCCAGCCTGAACTGAGTGACTTATCAAGACCATGTCAAAATAAAACAATGAAATGAAATGAGATGAAATAGGGCTGGGATGAAGGTCAGTGCAAAGGGTTTAAACAATCCTAGTACCCTTCTTACCCCCAAAATAATATATTCACAATAATAGCTCCTTTGGATTGAACTACATGCTGCATATTCTGCTAACTGCTCTGCATTTAATTCTCATAACTAATTACAGATGAATGTTTTTAAATCCACTGTCTTACAGAGAATAATACTGAAGCTTAGAGAGGCTAAGTCACAGACAGTAAACAGCAGAGTCAAGAGCAAACCAAGAATTTTACAGGCTGTGTCCCATAATTCTATGCTGCTCTGCCTTTTTGCATTACTGAGTAACCAGAACTAAGATAATTTTTGAGAGACAATAATTAGATTTCCTGCTGAATTATTTCATATAAATTTATATTCTCTACAAATAATGTAAACTTCTAGGGTAGAGAGAGCTGACTGATTGTCCCCATTCCTTGGCATGGTTCAAAGTGATCTATCCATAATAACTTAATCTTCACAGTAATTTTATGAGTTACACTGTGATCATTAACTGTGACATGTCAATTTGACTTAAGTAAGAAATGTCAAGCAGATTAGAAAAATTCTGGGTATGTCTGTGGATAATTGACATGTAAACCAGCAAACCGAGAGGGGAAGACCCACTTTAGATATGGGTGGCACCAAAAAACTTGTAGCCTGGATGGCATAAAAAAGGAAAAGAAGGAAGTGTGCCCCTTTTATGGAAGAGCTTCAACCTTCACTACTATGTTTGGACACTGATGTCCAGTTTCTTCACACTTCCAACATGGACTCACACCAGTGACTTTCCATTGAGCTCCCAGGCCTTTGACCTTTGACTGCCACTCAATCCTCTGATTTTGCAGAGTTCAAATGGCCCTTTTTTCTCCTCTGATCCTCCAGACAGACAATAGGACTCTTTGCCTCTGATCATGTAAGCCTACCTAAGAAATATCTTTGTATAATTATACATATATTTTATATTAATTCTATTCTTCTAGAGAACCCTAACTAATATGCACATTATTACGATCTTCAGTCCAGGAAAGGAGAATTGGAGCCACCAAAAAGATTAAGTAATTTTCCTAAGCTATCCTGGAGGTGCTCATCCTTCCCTGGGTCTGTTCTCTTTCTAGGCATGTGGAGGGACCTTTTTATTAT
The DNA here is from genome assembly GCA_004365215.1 of Cuniculus paca. Lineage (NCBI taxonomy): Eukaryota > Metazoa > Chordata > Mammalia > Rodentia > Cuniculidae > Cuniculus > Cuniculus paca. The sequence goes on along the minus strand of RJWT010048498.1, from coordinate 9,596 downwards.
CCTCTTGCAGTTATATGTCCTAATGACTAATAACGGTCATTAGCTGTGAGTAGCACTGTTATGTGTCACTTCTCTGTTGGAGATTTAACTGCTGCTGTGAAACTCTCTAGTGCTCAAAAGAGTTAATGTGCATCTATAGCTACAAGGTTCTAGATCTCCATCACCCTGAATCCCTGAGTGACAATGTGAAGCAGAAGTCCCTCCCCCTCATGATGGAAATGTAGCAAGAATAAGAAGTAAATATTCATATTTTAATTTCCATAGAAAACCTAATTGATCTTAATACACAGGATCAGAAAATACTAGTATATAATATAATACTAATATATATATATATATAATTATGCAATATCCATCTAGAATAACAGTCTTTTGAAGGCATTTGGCTATATTAAACCTTTCAGCCATCATTGCAACTGAAACATTTGGTTGGTTTGATTTAGTTGTGTTTGAATGCATGTTTAATGACAGTACTATCAAATGAAACTTTTATCACAATTGGAATTTTCAAAAAGTAATAAAATATACTAGTAAAAGACAGTCACAGAATATACAGGTGCTTTTGAATTTATTTTAAAAAATTGAAAATGACAGAAAAAGAGCATCTTCCAACATTTAGAAAATAAAAATATAAGGAAAAAAATGATTCATATTTCAAGAATCTATTTCGGTCATTTTCATTTTTTATATTATCCTTAGAATTGTTATGTCATTTAAATGTATTTTAAATATTGTAGTACATATATTTTTCCAAATTTCCCAAAGCAACAGTTCACAGTTAGATTGTCAAAGCACCATATTGACTACTCTCTTATTCTTGCACAGCTGTGTAGATGCTCACATTTTACTTGTTAAAAATAGACTGAAATATATGGACTGGCCATATGATTTTAAGAAAACCTGTAACTTTACAGCATGATATTGAGAAAGACTCAGTTTTTAATTTATTGTTTTGCAGTGTATAGGCCAGGTAAAAATATTTAATTAGATCTTTTTGTGTTCTATATTGGTGAGTCATGAAAGGAAATATAGAGCTAAGAACACACTCAGTTTTCTTGACACCTGATTGTGCTCTGCTTTGCATGTCTTAAGGGCAGTTTGTATCAAAATATGTATTAGTATCTTGTGGCTTCCATAACAAAGTAGCCCAGAGTGAGCAACTTAGACAACATTTATTTTCTCACAGTAGTGAGGACTGGAAGTTTGGGATCAGGCTGCAGCATGACTGGGATTCTGATGCATGGTGAAGGCTCTCTTCCTCACTGCTGGTGCTGCCTTCTGGCTGTGTGCTCATGTAGGGGAGGAAGGATGGAGAGAAAGGGAGGAAGAAAGAAAGAGTAACAGAGAGACAAAGATAATCTTCCTCTTCCTATATGTCACAGTTTAATATGATTAGGAACCTACTCTTATGTGATAGTTAACTGTTGTGTCAGTTTGAGTAAGAAACATCTAACTGATTGGTTTAGTACGGTTCTGGATGTCTAAATGGATTTACTGAAGACAGAAGCTCCATTGCCCCAGGTGTGAGTGGCACCAACCAATGGGTTTATACCCTGAATGGGATGAAAAGGGTATTGAAGAAGGAAGTCTTACTTTAGTTTCTTCAGAGGAATTCCTGTCTTCCCTCTTGCCATGGATTTCTGGCTCCTCGTTTCCATAGCAGACTCTTCAGCCTTCCATTGTGGATACTTTGGCCTCCTGATACAGACTCACAGGGAACTCAACAGTAAGCTCTAGACCTTTGACCTTTGACTGGATCCTTTGTGTCTCCAGCACGCTTACAAACCCTTCTGTACTTTTCCACTTCTGACTCAGCAGACGGCCATTGTAAGGCTACCTTGTAAATCATTACGTATTTGTACATCTTAACACTAAATCTGTTTCTCTAGTGAGCATGGACTGATACCTCTGACGCCCTCGTTTAACTTTATTTCCTCACTAAGGGTCCTACCCCCAGATATAGTCCCACCAGGGACTAGGGCTTTAACATATGAATTTTGGCAGTGCACAATTCAGACTGTAACAAAGCATCACTAAAATGTTCCAGTCTTTTGGCTAAAAAGACTGGAACAAAAATAAGCTTTAATAGGCTTCTAAATTCAATCAGTGTTCTTGGAGGACCTCACACATTTTCTTCTTTTCAACAAGTTTCCTTCCAAACCCTAGTAGTAGGGAGCTTAGATCCCTGGTCCCATCCTGGTAATTCTCATTGTTGGGACACTTGCAATCTTTTTTTTTGGGGGGGGGGGAATGTCTTTTATTGTTCTCTTTGTCACTGTATTTGACTCTGTGTATTAGCTAACTCATCTTCCTCCATCTTCTTCTCTTTCCTTCTCTTCTTTCCTCTCTCCCTCCTTCCCCAACTGGAGAATAGGTGAATCAGAAATTAAAGAAATAAACAAACAGACAATGATCCCAGTAGCCATTAGCTTATGGTTTCCTTTTGCATTCTATAAGTTTATAGTGGCACCATATCTATTTTTCACTGGAACATATTGTACTTAGTAAGTATGAAATATTGGCCAACAATGTTGCCTTCCTACAGCTGCTGAATTATTTTCCCAGATAATATATATGACTCTGTGTGTGAATTTGATCATTTCTAACATTTAAATAACCTTAAAGATTGACTGAGTATTATCAATATTCCTTGACTAAGAGATGAATGTGAAAGTAATCAATTCACCAAAAAAGAGTTTTGAACTAAATTGCAAGATCTTGAAAATACTGGTTTATAATGAAAATATCTCCCTAACCATGACTGCAGTGGTTAAAATTTAATGCAACAGTGACGGTGAAATATAGTTCTGTTAACGCTCTCTGCACTTGCTCTGTGAAAACTAACAGAAGATTTATGCTACAAACAGAATCCATATTCATGAAAATATGCAGCTTAGTTTTTAAATAACGCTAGCACATAAAAAGAGCATTTTCTCTGCTTTATATTATGTGTGTATTTATTGGCTTGTAATAATAACCATGACCTCCAAATGCTGGACATTTGCTGAGAGCTAATGATCTGCCTGGCTTAGAGACTCAGTGTTTCACACTGAGACCATTAATCAGCACACCAGGCCTAAACTTATGGACAACACCCTCCTCCATCAGTCACCATGACTCAGGTCCTCTAGGCTAGAGCACAAGGTCGGACTGTCTACACTGCAGGCCTGCTTCACCAAATGCTACAACATACTGTTAATCATATTATTATAAACCAGTGTCAGAAACTGCACACTTTTGAAGGTATATCTTGTAGGAGCATTGCTCTTATAAGCCCTTGAGTCTCTGTCTTGAAAGATCAGAATATGGACAGATAATAATTAACTCCTTTCCTCAAGCCATTGGTCAAGCAGTGTTAAAAATATTTCAAAATGTATTCATACAAATTAACCCCATAAGTGAACTTTTTTAATAATTCAAAAGCTATAGTGGATTTTGTAGATAGTAAGAACCACAAAGTAAAACAATTTTTTGGTTTTGCTCTATTTTTTTTTTAACAACTACTGTGGTTAAGTGAACTCCACGGCAGGTTATCTGTTGATAGTACACATGTCATTCTATCCTTGTTCCTGGAAGGGCAGCAACTATTTGCATAGCACTTACACTGTATCACATAATATATGCAATCTAGACATGACGTAAACTATAGGGGGATGTGTGTAGGTCATTTTACATGAGGGTCTTGAGCACTCAAGCATTCCGGTGTCCATGGGAGTAATGGAACCAACCCTCCACTCCAATCCATGGATACTGAGGCATGACTGTATGCAAAAAATGTAGTTTTTAAAAGAACTGAGGACTGAGGAATTGAGGTAGTTCATCCTCTAGCACCATGATTCCTCTGCTACCTTGCTGGGGCTTTCTATTCTGTCACCTGGAAACAGAACACTTGCAATTCTGTAAGAGGCAGATTGGCAGAGCTGAACAACTCCAGTCTATGTCCTTGACCACAGATGGTGGCTGCAAATTTCCCAACTCTTCAGTAGCAAATAGATACGAAGGGAATATGAATGAATGCAAGGTACTGGAGATTTCTTTGGAGAACCAGACAAGCCTGTGCCTGGTGCTCCCAGTCTGTAGTGAGACTGGAGAAGCCCTGGTGGGTACTGGAGCCAGAGAGGGGGATAGTAAGAGTGTAGTATATGGGCATCTTAGCAAGTGAGGAGAAGGCTGGAGTCCAAGGAGTAGGAAGAACCCTCAGACTGGGGAGACTTGCACAGCACTGCCCAGCCAGGCTGGGTGATGGGAATCAGTGGGACCAGTGGTGCTGGAATATGAAGTACTTCTGTGGCTCTTGGGACTAGATTTCATTAGCTGTTCTGGGGCCAGGTCAAGCTCCTCTTCCCGAGAACACTGTGTGCCCATCCGGGCAGTCTAAAATGAATGACAGGTATCAGCCTCCCTTGTCAAAAGCCCTGTGTGATTGTGAGTCACATAGGGAGAGACAGGACTAGGGCCAGGGAATAGCATATGGACTTATTTCCAGTTGTTTTATTCATTTGTTTCTCCAAAGCTCCCTACAGAGAGCTTTGCATGTTCCCAATTCTTATTTGTGAGGTTTTACAATTGAATTCCTAAATCACCAAGTGAAAATCACAGTGAAGCCCCCTACTCCAAACTCTCCCTCTGATAACAACAATAAAAACACCGCTATTTCTTGTTCATGTAATCCTTGGAGCGTGGGTTGTTTTAACAGGAGACAAAGGCTTTCATTCCACATTTAGGCTCTTTCTGTAATACTGTGTTCCATTCTGGAGGACACTTTTGAAGAAGGACTTTGTTGAACTGCAACATTTTCAAGACAGGCAGACCAAGATGGTTAGGAGCCTATAAATCACATCCTGAGGAGCAGTTGGGCATGTTTAAAGTGCAGGGATGCAGTACTCCATGGGGAGCTGACAGCTGGCTTCAAACAAAGTGAGCGGCTGCCAGGAGGAAGGACTGCTTGTCTGATATTTCTCACATGGGGAGAAGCTACAGGGGGCTAATATTGGCTAGCACATCCAAGGACCTTTTAATGATTAGAACATTTCAGAAACGGAAGAAGCTGCCCAGGAGGCCTAGATTTACAATCTGGGAGGTGTTTACTCAGAGTCATCATCCCTCATGTAGGGATTATTATAGGACAATTTATGCAGTGGGTGGAAAACTAAGAGAAAAGAGACATCTAGGGTTACTTTCAGATATCTAATTCCATGCACTAAATTCTGGTCCCAGGGAGCCTGATGGAGGAACAACAAGTTCAAACTCAGCCTGAGCAATTTAGGTGGCTTAGCAAGACCCTGTCTCAAAAAAAACCAAAAAACCAAAAAAACAAAAACAGGTTATGTAGCTCAGTGTGAAGGTTCTGGGCTCAACCCTCAGTATTGTACTTAAAAGAAAAATGAAAAAAAGAATATTTGACCTCAACCGATTGACACTGAAGATCTTATCCAAAGCTTGGGAGTGGAGATTGTGGAGTCTGAATGTGTAGAGTTGGGATAAGGCAGGACTAGAGAAAATAGGAAGACAGTAGGCAAATAAGAAAGAGCCCCAAGAAAGGAGCAATTCGTAAAGGAAGGCTGCTGTCTTAGTCACTTTCCTTGTCTCTGAGACAAAATACAACCCCCACAACTTAAAGGAGAAGAGGTTTGTTTTAGCTCACATTTCAGTCCATGGTCAGCCGAACTCCTAGGAAGAAACAGAGGGGCAGAGGGGCATGGTAGACGAAAGGCTGCTCACCTCATCATGCCAGGAAGGTCATGCCCACAGTGACCTCTTCCAGCTGAGCCCTGCCTCCTAACAGCAAGTTAATTCTAAGTTTCCAGAATCCAATCACCTTCCAAATACCCGAGGCTCTGGCGGTCCTTTTAGATTGAACCACAGCAGCTGCCGTAGCCACTTCATCCCACAGGTTTGTTTTGTTTGTTGGTGTGCTCGTTTGCTGTTTTCCTGCATCAGTTCTGCTCACCTTCGTGTGGAGAGGTTCCATATGGCTCAGCGAGAATGTTGGAAGCCTGAGTTTTCTCTCTCCTTTGCACTAGGCCCTTTCTGTAAATCATGCTCTATTTATTTGATGCTAAGCCTGATGCGTTGGAGTGGCGGATTCAAAGATGAAATGATAAGTGTTTAAGTTAACCAGTGGACTCCAGACGCGCGTTCTACTTTTATTCTTTCCTGTTGGTGTGGAGGCCATGGCTGGAAGTTTGATTCAAATACTGGATGTGCTTCTCCTGCCTTTATTGGGTTTTGCCAGCCTTATTTGATTTTGTTTTGATTGGAGCCTTACTTCATAGTCTGGGATTTATCGTCACGTAGTGCAGCGTGCCAAAGACCGAGCCGTCCTGACTGCAGCCACTACCTCACAGCCCACACATTTCCCCCTCAATTTATGTTATAGCCACTTCTGGCACATGCATGAATCCTTTTGCATTTAGTGATATGGAATGTGAAAGCATTTTCAAAGAAAAAACAAACCCCGCAAAGGTAAATGTTTCATTGCAAGAACATACAATTCTTAGGGAGAGGTGTATGTAGATCTTTGCTAGCAGCTTAGCAGCAAAACATGATTTTGTTGGTTTTATGGATATAGCTGTTGTTGTGATTGGCACCTTTATTTTTTGGTCACTTGATATTGCCTGTCATTTTAAAATAGTTTTTTTCCTAGGCAGATGTTCTCTGATAAAATTCTGTCATTCACCCTCAGCTTTAGTACTCAAAACATCCCTGCCACCTTAATAAACCTTATCCAACAGAAATGCTTTTTAAACTTCCTGAAGTTGGCAAGTTGGAAACAGAATTTCTGCTTAAAAATCAAAGTACAGTCTGCACTTTGTTGGTATGACACATAGTTAAGAAAGTAATCATTTTTTCTAAAGTCATCAAGCCACCGCTGATTACAACTCAAATCATCTTGCACTTGGGTTGCCACACATACTCAATAAGTACTACTTGTGTTGCAATCAAATTATTGCACGGAGTGTAACCTTACAAAAGAAAATCAGATTTACTTTAGGCATAAGTGTTCTATTTATATTTGTTCATACAGTGGCTTGATTTTTTTTCTTTCCAAGAATCTGTAGCTTTCCTTTCTCTACTAAATGTTTTAAGATCTGACCATAGGTAACATCTAGTGTAGGGCCGGGTGCATGCAGTAACTCTATTAGATGGCTACATTGATATAAATTTTTTTTTTTGGGTACTGGGGATCGAACTCATTAAGTCCCAAGCTCTTGATATAAATTTTGTCTCAGCATTGTCACCTTCAATTAGATGAAAACACTGATGGCTAAAAGGGAAAATGAAGAGTGAGTCATCTCAAAGAAAATATAAAGAAAATAGAAAATTACATGGATCATTAAAATATGTCTCAGGTATATAGGAAAAATGATGTGATTTAGAAAAACTAAAAGTTTTGAAAAATATCTTGAATAGATCTAGTGTTCTTGTTTCATAAAAAGAACCTAACTCCTAGAAATAAACATTCTGAACATGAGAAAAAGGATCTAGATAAAATCAAAGTCATCAAAAATGACATTTTTCTTGTACATCAGGTTTTTTCTTTCATGTTTATTTTGACCTATTATTGACAAGAAAGAAAAAAGCACATTTAAAGAGACTTTACTACTCTGCCATAAAAATGATAAACTTGAATCATTTGTAGGAAAATGGATGCATCTTGAGACCATAATGTTGAGTGGAATAAATCAGAGACACAAGTTTAAATATTGCATGATTTCCCTTATGTGAGAAACTTAAAATAAAAATATAAATAAAGAGCAAAATAACAGGTAGCTAAAGGAAGTAGGGAGATAGATCTTTCTCAATGAGAAGAGGACCGGGAGGAGTGGAGGGGAAGGGGATGAAAAAAGGTATTAAACTTTGTTATATACATAGTAACTCCACACAAGGAATGCAAACATTATGCACTGCAAACATGTACTTATAAAAAATTATAAAAAAAGACTGTCAAGACTCATTGTCATATTTAAACTATAAAAGATTTTGCAGATGATCCATTTTTTGTAAGAAAAATAAAACCAAGGCTAAAAGCACTGTGTGTATATTTATGCTTGTCTGTCTAGATGAAGACAGGGAACACCAGGTAGCCAGTATTTGCAGAGATAATTGCAATGAAGATCTTAAAACTACTGCATACTGTTTTGATAGTGGGATCCATGCAGATTCCAAAAGCAGGAAAGGGCACACAAGGAAATCATTGTTGGCCTTGTATTAGGAGTTGCCATCCCTGAAATAAACAGCTGTCCTCACAGCATAGAGTCTCCTTTGTCATCCAGTCCATCTGTGCTAGAATTGAAAACATGTAACTCAGAAGATGAATTTTGGATGTAGAGCCTGAAAGATAAGAGGGATTCTTGAACAGGCACACTAAGCCCTGAAAAGAATAGGCAGCTAGTTTTGATTACAGTTGAGAGATTTTTCTAACTCAAAATCTCTTTAACAAAATCAGGACTTGTCTCCAGTAGTCTTAGTCATGGCTGTATTTATTTGTCTTCCAAACATGTCAGTGTTGGACGTGGGGAAGAGTCATCGTTTCAGTGATTTCACAGAGGCTGGGAGGAGCTCTTGAAGGCTGAAGTAGTTCAAGAGGATAGTTCTCTCCCCCAGAGCAACTTCAAGTCCTCCAAGAAAGACAGAAGCCAGGCGGCCACCGAGGGGCCCGCCAGATGGGAGAGTTCTCCAGTTCTTCAGCCAGAGCTACTTTCCTTGCTATTCCGAGACGGAGAGAAAGTAGATTTGGAAGAGCAGCCTCTGGGTTTGAGTTTGCCTGGAAAAAGTAGGTCATGGTGAAAAGGGGCTGAGAGAGTGTTTTGTAACATGCTGAACGCTGGTAATGAAGTTCATGTGACTTCTAAAAATGTTTTGGAGATTGTGAACTTTCTGAAAAGCAATAAGGAAAACTTGGGTGTAATTTCTCCTGTCCTTAGTGACGCTAACTGGAGGGAAAATGTGTGTGTGTGTGTGTGTGTGTGTGTGTGTGTGTGTGTAAGTGCCAAAACACCAGATGAGGTAAAAATATTCAGACAAAATCAATTTCATCCTTTTTTTCTTAAAAGCAGACATGATACTAACATTCCTAAAGAGACTTTAGAAAATAAAACTTTTTTTGACAAAGGGAAATATTCAAGTATAAGAATTACCCAGGGACATAAATGAATCCAAATTTCAAAGGAAAGTTTTTCAGTTTTTTTATGTTTAAGTGTTATTAAGAAAATTTTAAAAAATCTTAGCATGTCTACATATATACTTTAAATTTTAGCATTTTTTTGGTACAAATTGGAGAAAATTGGTTGGGGAAGTGGGGAAACATCAATTTATTTTTTGAAAAGCTGCTTTATTAGGTATAAAAGGCTGTATATATTTATTTATTTTTTGGTATTGGAGTTTGAACCCTCGGCCTATGCTCTGAGGTACAGCTCCAACCCTATTTATTTCTTATTTTTAGACATGATCTCACTAAGTTGCCTGCCTTGGTGTCCCAAGTTTCTGGGACTATGATTACATACATCTAGCTCAAGTTTGACTATTTTGGATTCTCCATGTAAGGAAAACCACACGGTATTTATCTTTCTGTATTTGACTTCACTTTGCATAGT
>RJWT010048497.1:0-11135 GCA_004365215.1 Cuniculus paca | reverse complement strand
GTGTGTCTGTGTACACTAATAGGTGTATAAGCACATATACATGTGTGTACATATGCATGCACATGTGCATACTTACAAGTAGTGTGCATGGGTGTGTGTGCATGTGTGTCTGCAGTGCACAAAATGTGAAAGGAGATGGTGACTGTGTGGTGGGGCAGGGTGCACACAGAGCAGTCATAGAGGGAGGTGTGGTAGAAAATCTAGTAGGAAAAGGCCAGCCAGGGTTCCGGTTAGGGAAAAAGCTGTGTACTCTGATGGACAGACAGGATTCCTGTCCCTCTGATCATCTCCAAGCTGCTGGAAGGGAGAGCAGCTAGCACTCTTGGCCCATGCTTGGAAAAGACATCCCCTGAGCAATGGAAGCTTAGCCATTTACTATCTTGACCTTGGATCACCACCATGTGGAGTGACAGGGAGGTTCCAGAAGGCACCTGCCCCACCCAAATCAACCTCAGAGAGTGACGGCGGAGCAGCACTCCCAGATTCTAACACCTAGTCTTGAATCTATTCCTCGGTCCAGGAAGCTGTGTGCCTGGGGGTGGAGAGTGGATGAGAGTAAGCCTAGGTGAAAGGCCCTCAAAAGGGAGTCTGATAGGGTGCGGGAGCCAGCAGGTGGGCTGCAAAAGGCTCTGTGCATTTAGAGTACACAAGACAACAAAGGAGAGAGGTGGCTGGAAATCACCGAGTAGGTAAGGGCAGACGTTAGCACAGCATGAGCAGCTAGATAGACAGAGGCTGGTGGACATAAAGACAGTCCTCAACCCTGCCAAGAAATTCTTTCCCTTCCCAGGTTCCAGCTGTCTGTTGTGCTGCTTGGATGGCCTGCTTCCTCAGCTCACATGCTGCTTCCTTTCCCAATACAGCCTGGGAAGCCAAGGGTAGCCCCTCACCCTTCTGGGCAAAGCATGCTAATCTGAGGGCCCTGGCTTAGATGGAGAGTTAATGAGACAGTCTGGAGGGGACACATAGGTAAAGGGACAGAGCTGCATCTGCCTGAGGAAACAGCCTCCCCTGCTAATTCACATAGAGGCTCCACATACCAAACTTCAGCCCTGGCCCCGGGAGCCCCCAAAGGCCATGGAGAGAAGGGAAAGTCTCAGAGGAGGGGGTCCCTGAGAGAGAAAAGGAACTTAAATGTACAGCAGGGCACTGAGGTGGGGCAGACTTGGGAAAAGTGAAGACCTACATTACCCACTTTACAATGTCTCCTGAGGCCAACCCTGGGGTATCAGTTGTTCCACTGAAATGCTTGTGGTCTGAAGATGTAGGGGTTGTTTTCCTTATTAGCACTGAAATAATTAATTTGTTTATGTCATTATGCTCATTGTCCAAATATTGTTCATTAAAACATCTTGTTGCTGATTATTTCCCAGACATCACAGTAAACAAGGAACTGCTGCCAGTGGCAAGATGCATTTCTAGTTCTATAGTAAGCACCAAGTGTTTACTTTGCTGCCACATAATCACCTGACCCGGATCCCCTGACCGTGGCTGGGCAGTAACTCCTTATCAATTCCAGGTGAAGAGTGCCCTAATAAAGAGCAAATCATTCTCTATGGTCAGATCCCAAAATATGTGGGTGACAAACACAGTGGCATTGTTCCATGACTGAGCTTGTTTTCCATGTGTGGGAGGAATTCCAGACTTGAGAATTCTGCATCCAGACTTCATAGATTTTTTTTTTCTAATCGAGACAAACACACAACTAATGATAAAGAACAATACCAGCTTGGCATCTCCACTCCAAAAGACAGGGTCAAAATCTGACCTCCATACAGTTTGGAGAGGATCCAACAGCAACCACTGTGTCCTGTTGTCAAGCTGGACCATGGCCTCTACCAGACCAACTTTCCCTTGGCTTCTGGAGTGGGGAGGCAGAGCAGATGTGTGGGCCTGCTAATGCACTGGAGGATGGAATTGTTCTCCCAGCTTATTGAAATCAGATGCACAGCATTCAGAGCAGCCCTGCAAACAGATGGTAGCTCCACGCAAGCACCCTCATACTGGAAAATTACAAGAGCCATGACTCCAACTCATCACTGCCCTGTGCGATTGCATTTTTACCCAGTAGGCAGGAGAAAGGCCTTCCCTTCTCCACTCTGCACAGAGGGTCAGGCTCATGTCAAATAAAGAGCTCCTAGATAGTGAAAGTAGTAATCACCCATGCCCCCCTTACCTGCAGCTTCACTTTCTATGGGTTTAGTTGCCTGCGGTCAACCACAATCTGAAAATATTAAATGGAAAATTCCAGAAATAAACAATTTGTTAGTTTAAAATCATGTGCCACTCTAAGTAGCTTGATGAAATCTCTCAATATCACACTCCACCCCGCCAGGACATGAATCATTCTTTTGTCTAGCGTATCCTTGCTGTATCACCTACCTACCCTGCTAGTCACTTAGCTGCCACATTGATTATCAGATCAGCTCTTGAGTATTGCTGTGTTGATGTTCAAGTGACCCTTTCATAGCAGCCTGACACTGCATCACAATTCCTACATCCCCCACCTCACTTCCTCTCATCACGCAAGCATTGTATCATTCCACATCATCACAGGAAGGGTGAGGACAGAGCAATGAGATTTTGAAAGAGCCCACGTTCACATAATTTTTATTACAGCATGTTGTTATAATTATTCCATTTGATTATTATTATTTTTAATCTCCTGTGTCTAAATTACAACTTAAATGTTGTCCACAGGTAGATTTATATATAGCATATAGAGTATTCAGTATTAGCCACAGTTTCAGGCATCCTCTGGGGTCTTGGAACATATCCCTCAAGTATAAATAAAGATTGCTGTATAAAAATTTGAATACAATGGATAATTCAGGAAGGATGTACCCTACATGAGAACATTTGTTATCTCTGAGGACATGGGATTGGAATAAAAAACAAAATGACGTATGTAGAATTGAGCATACTTTGAGAAAGTTACACTGACCCTCAAATTGTATTCAATTTGTCATAAACAAATCCTAAGGTTATATAAAAATATGTTTTACTATGGAATGTATTTTTAAAGTTTGTCTTAAATGCTAGATAACTAATAAGCTATTTTGTTTGCTATAGATTTTAAGAGTTTAAATTGAATTTTCTTTGAGATTTTTTTTTTCATTGAAATTAGATAATCCGGCTAATACATCAAGTAAGAATGAGGTTGTTGGTTGATATTTTTGGGGTGAGGGATACCAGGAATTGAACTTAGGACCTCATCTTTCCCAGGCAGGTGCTGCGCCACTGAACTAAATTTCAGCTGGTTGATATTTTTCAATTTACATAGAACAGCAGATTGGATTATAGATCTGTTTGTAAATAGATTTACAAGAACTAAACTACTCATAAGACTAATATGAGCATTATGTGAGATAATCCATCTAAAGTATTTCCAGTAGTCACAATACCTGACACATATGAGATATTAGATAAATTTAAGACATCATTAGTGCTTATATTTTGTGTGTGCTTATTTTCCCTCTCTGTATCTATCTATAAAGAGATTGCTATCTATACAGAGAGATCTTAAGATCTGCAAAATAAATTAGCATAAAAATCAGCAAATACTAATTATTTTCTGAACTTACCTGAGATACATGTGAGTATCAAACAAATACCCAGGGTCTGGGTCAAATCTACCAGCTTTCATCCGCTCTCAGATCTCTTCTCCACTATCCTCCAGGTAATGCTTCCTAAGATGTGGCAGGAATTTAGGACTGTAAGGAAACTTCGAGATAAGGTCTTTTTACAGATGACTTTACCTCATGTCACAACAGCAAAGACAATACGAGCCCTTAGGACAGTGACCACTGTCGGTCTCTTCTCACTCTGCCCGATGATCTCTAGTGGCTGATACATAATGATACTAACTCCCTCTGGACCATGGACTACTCTGCAGTGTCACACTGTGGGTAGCCCAGCCCTTGGCATGCAGTAGATTCTGATCAATCTCTTCAGTCCTCTGATGTGCCATGTGGATGCTCAGTATAAGGGATAGGAAGCTAAGGAAGACAGCCCTGCCTTCAGGAAGCTTCTGAGACTAACCAAGTAAGGCACAGTAGGGCATGGGGTACTCTCAGATAAGGGAAACTTATTTACTTTCATCTACAAAAGAATGAAAATCATAAATCAAATCACAAAATAAATCTCAGTGAACTAGTTTTTTTGGGCTTCCTAGCCTGGAAAAGTCCCAAAGCTGGATATTTTCCAAACTCATACTTCAGCCCTTGACCTCTCCCTTTACTCCAGATCTTGTATTAACTGCCTTCTCAAACTCTCCACCTGTATCACTGATACAGGTATCTCAGATACAAAAATCTCAGTATAAAAGAGCTCAGTGTAAGGGATCTCAAAATATAGGGATCTCAAAGTCAGCATGTCTGAACCTGAACTCTCAACTCTACTCTTCACACCTGCTCCTCCGCCAGTGTTCTATATCTCAACAAATCACACCTGTGTCCAGCTGGAAGCCAAAAGCCTTGGAGACTCCTTGATTTGCCTTTCCCTTTACTCCTCCACATCACGTTCTATCAAGGAAACCCTATTGGCCCTATTCCTTCTCCACACCCTACGTACAGTGTCCTCTCACCTCCCCCAACATTCCCATTACACCCAGACCATAATCACTTCTCGCTCAGGTCACTGCAGGAACTTCCTACCTGGTCCTCTGGTTTCTACTCCTGGTCCCCTATTGTCTGTATGCAGAGTGCTCCTTTTAAAACTGAAAAATCTATCAAGTTTTTCTTTGGTGAGGGGTACTGGGGATTAAACCTAGAATCTTTGCACAGAACTACATCTAGTCCTTGTATTTATTTATTTATTTATTTATTTATTTATTTATTTATTTTTGTTTTATTTATTTATTTATTTATTTATTTTGGAGCTAGGGTCTAAGTTGCTAAGTTGTATCACTTTCCTGCTCAAAAATGTCTCATGGCTTGTCTCTGTCGGAGTAAAGGCCAAACTCACCAGGGCCCCCAAAGTTCTGTAAGATCTGACCCAGGCTGTCACCTGATCTCATCTCTTTCCAGTCTTCCTGACCACAGGAGCATGTCTGCAGGATTCTCTGAGTATGCTTCTGCTTCTGGGCTTTCACTTTGGCCACCCTCTCTGCTCAGAATGTCTTTTCACACTTCTTCATCGCTCTCTCCCACACTTTAGTCAGGTCTCTGTAAATATCACCTCAGCAGAGAGACATTTCATGCCCAAACTAGCACTTCTCCAATGTGTAATTCCAAAGTGCTCCCCACACTTTATCATTTTTCAGTACTTAACATGAACTGACACTTTGTTGGTTATTTCTGTTTGTGTTCTGTTTATCTCCACTAGAATTTAACTTCTCTGAGAGCAGAGAACTTTCCCATGATGCTCACAACTATCTCCCCGGTCTCTAGAACACTGCCTTGATACATGTAGGTTCCGGATACATAGTTGTTAAAAGAGTGAATCAGCAGTGCACTTTCATTTCCGTACCTCAGAGTAATTGTTTGTGTGCTAATCTATTACCCCTGCTAGGCCAGTCTTCCGACCTCTACAATCCCTACAGTTCCAAACATGGTGTGCCCATATGCAACAGGTGCTTATTACATGTGTAATGCAATTAAACTGAACAGTTGCCAAGCACTAGCCACAAAGTTTGTGACTTCACTCTAGTTTCTATCAGCAGCAAGAAGCATTGTGCCTCAAGGCTCTGTTGATTTTTCTGAGCTAGTCCCAGTGTTTCATTAGAATCTGGATGACTCCTAGGAGAAGGAAGAGCACAAATAGAGTTTTGTGTGATGGAGAAAATGAGGATGTTTGCACTGACCTTTTGCCAGGCCCAAGTGTGCAGAGATGAGCTCTGGGGAAAGCAGCAGAAGCAAATGTAACCGAAGGATTGCTCATATCTGACCTAGTAAGGTCACAGGTTCTGTCTTGGAGGGGAAATTTATGCTACATCTCTACCACAGAATCATGTGGACAAACCACAGTGAGTCAGACATGCCAAGATTTTTGCTCCTGTCTGATTCGGCTACACTTCTACATAACCAGAAAAATTTGTTGCTTGCCTTTGGAATCACAACTACTTGTTTACGTGATGAACTGGAGCCTTTCCACAATGCCAGCTCGGGATTCATGCCCCAGGCCTTGACGAAGGGAAGACTACTCTGTACTGCGAGCCTCCTGATAACTGACTTCTTTGGAAGGAGTCCAGGTGCAGCTCGAGTTGTGAAAAATTCAAAGTTATAAGTGGGGCTAGAACATGACACAATGTACTAGGAATCACTTTACAAATTTATCTCAAAATCAAAGCTACTTGCAAAAAGGGATTTAGCTCTGCCTTCAACTATTTCCTCAGGCTGAAATATTTAAATAGAAATAATTCACAAAATATGTCATTGTCTGCTTATATTTTCTCCTGATGGCAACAGAACTCTACTCAACTCCCCAGGTCACCATCAGTTATTTTTAAACTGCTTTGTCTTTTAATAAAATCCTTCGGCATCTGGAAGGCTTATTTCAAAAGTTGATCAGTAAAAGAAAAAATAATGGTATATTTGAAACATGTATGAAAAATCTCTTAGTAAGGTAAAGAAACTTAATACGATATTTTTTGCTTTTACCTTTTTAGTGGGTTGGTGCCCATAAATGATCCTTATCATTGCAAAGTATGCCAGGAAACCCATCAAAATCAAAACAAGTGTAGATTTATAGAAAAACAGCAGTTGTCTCAGATCACATAGAGGGGCTGGGGCCAGAAGTCTGCTGAGAACTCATCAAACCCAATTGAGCAGTTCAGGGCAAAAGACATTCAAAAAATAAAAGTACAAGCCCCTTGGGAATATTCAGAAAAGACTTGTCCAGATTTTTAAAAAGTTTACACCCAAAACTCAAACTATTACGACAGGCCAAAAACTAAACCAGAGCTGCAAAGAAGCCACTTAAGAAAGCTACTTAAATGAGGCACGAAGAGTATCTGGACTGTTCCTTCACATGGGCCTGGTTTAGAAGGATGGAACTTTTCCCTCTATCTAGAAAAATCTCCCAATTACAATTTTATGGGCTTTTTTACGCTGGTTTTTAAGGCCGTGGTCAATTCAAGAAGGCATTTTCCTTGCATGATTATAAACTATTCTCAAAGGGAATGTTTTGGTATATTGATTAAAATGTTTCCAAATCTTCAGTAAAAGGAAAAAAAAAAACTTTTTCCATGGTGGAACAAGTTGGACCTCAAATAAGTGAAAGCTTCTTGGGGACTTGCAATACCTTGGAAAACTCTGAGTAAAAAAAGCTGTTTGTGACTCAGCAGTTCCCAAATGTTTTTGACCATGGAGCCCATGTTTCATCATGCTACTCTGGGCAGCCTAGAGGTCTAAACCACTGATTTGGATATCTCTGTGATTTCAAGGCCAAGATAGAGACCTTCTTCTATTAAGATCATTCACTCACTTATTAAGTGGACTTTTGTGTGTTGGATTCTTTGAACCATGGTATACTTAGACACCAAGGCAAACACCAAGAAGAAAAGGTCTAGATTCCTGCATGGCAGTAGTTTTCGAGGCAATACCAGAAATAAGTATGTACATAAATGTAAGCATTTCACGATACAGGCTTCATTTTTAACAATTTATAACCTAAGTTGCTCACTAAATATTTCCTGAGCATTTGTTTTATCTCCCCCCATATCGTTTATTACTAAAACCAAGTTTCGTACCTTATATTAATCTAGTATTCACTATGGTAGCTAGCTTGGGTTTGGATACATTCTCTTTCACCTAATGGATACTGGTTGATTGATTGATTAAAGACTAAACTGAATGATAATCATTGACTCCTCGATTTCTTTTTAGCTTTGCAATTCTACAAGTCTTCCTCAAACACTGGTTCAATTCTATGCTTACAAACTTATGGTGAGTCACAAAAGCAATGAATAATTTATTGACTAAAGTTTTCTAGGGGTTAACTCAATGCCAAAGAAGTAACAAAATTAATGTTTCCTCTCCAAATGACAAGCCACAGAAAACTAAAGCATCTTATTTTTCTGCTTATAGACTCTCTGCTTAAGTGTTAGAATTTAAAACTTAGTGATTTGACCTTGAAATCTAAGAAGAGCCAAGTTTCTGATTTTTACATGGGTATCCTGGGAATCAAGTGAATATTTAGCCGTTCATTGTAGAATTTAATACAGATTAGGGTTAGCCACAATTGGTAACACTTGGGGAGTTGTTAATTTCTTGCTGGCAATTGCACTGTAAACTCCCTTCATAAATTTCAGATTTAAACTTGGCATTGTAGTCCAGATTTTACGCACATTTGTTTGATTTACATATGCTTAGTGGTTCTTAATTGTACAATCAGTAAGCAAACAGCACTTCTGATGCTTTAAGTATTTGAGAATTCTTCAGAGCCAAAAAAAATTATAAGAAGAAAGTGAATATGGTGGAAATAAGTTATGTTGAGTTCTATTACACTATGACAAGGTTTCTCAACCTCAGTGCTATTGACATTTTGGCCTGATCATTCTCTGTAGTGGGAGGTGCTCTGAGCACCTGAGGAAGTTTGTACAGCCTTTGACTCTGGTACTAATAGCATCCTTCCTATCTGCTTACAACACCAACAGTATCTCCAGATATTGCGAAATGTCCCCTGGGGCAAGGATAGAGACGGGAGAACTATCCTCTCATTGAGAATGACTAATGATAAAAGAATTCCTGGTGACTCAAGTCAGTTATGCACTAATGCTAAGTGAATTTTTCATTCTGTGAATGATCAACTAGTATGTGCACAGTGAATGGGAAGCTGACTTTCTTGTCCCTTGGAACTAGGTAACCCTATCCTCTTTCTAGGCTATGTGACTTGGGACAAGTTATCCAACCATCTCAGAGTCTCAGTTTCCTTATCAATACAAAAAAGAGTGCCTGCCCCACATGTGGTCACAAGCAGAAGTGAGCTATCCATTGAAAATCTCCTGGTATAATGCCTGCCAAGTAGCAAGCATGTATTAAACAGTCCTGGCTCCCTTCCTTCTTCTATTCCTCCTTCTACTCCGCCCCTCCCCATCTGCCCCTTTCCCTAGTATCTGGGATGAACACAACTGAATTAAATGTACTACAAGTGGTTTGACAGTTTCTTTCCAGTTTTTCCTACTATAACACATTGGTACCACTTACCAATTCTCATTCCGTGTTCAACATGGTAAGACAGTTCACTTGATTAAACAAAGGAGCCATTCGCAGGTGGTGGACCTGTTTGGTCAGGATTGTGAATGCCTCCATCAGCACCCATTCTAGACCATCCAATAGGCCTGATCACTTCATCTCTGCCAAAAGAAGCAGCCCAGGTTAGGCACTGTGGGTAGAACACTGACATGAAATCCCTTTTGGTGTAGTATTAAATGTCAATTTACAGACAGGACATATGGAAAGGCTTATGATCCTTATTTTCATTATAAAGGCATTATAAGAACATTACAAGCCATTTGGAGAATGAGGGAGAAAGAAGGGATCACCCAAAGTTCTAACACTCAATACAACTGTTTTCATTTATATATTTACTTCCAGGCCTGATTCCTACACACATGTGATTTCCCTTGGCTACACTGATTTCACACATACGCTTCTCTAATCTATGCCCTCACCCATTTTGTGTTAGATCACAAACATTGCCCCTTTTTCTTATTGTCTTCACAGTTTTCATGTCTGATGACTGCATAGAAGTTCCTGAAAAAGATTTTCCATAAAGTAACTAACTGTCCTTTTACTGAAATGTACTTGGCTTCTGATTTTTCAATTATAAATAATTTAGTGAGGAATAAAATATACAGTTTTACTCACCTCTTAAGATCATTTTCTTAGGACAAAAATCTCAAAAATACGTTTAATAGGTAAAAACTGGATATTTTCTATAGTTTCAAATATAGTACAGTCAAGTTATTTTAAAATACATTATTTTGATTATAAAAGCTATTTGAAGATTACTACCCAACATTTGGTAAATACAGTAAAGCACAAGCAATAAAACAAAACATCACCCATAATTCTTCAATTTGACTACTACTAATATTCACTGTGCTTCCTTCACACCTTCCCCTCTCTTTAATAAGTACATCCATCTAAAATTATGTTTATTATTTGTCAAAACCTGGTTTCCTAAATGAGCATTTACACAAGGTATTGGCTTTACTTAAGGCAGTCAGATGAGCATGCCTGTCTAGTCATCATATTAAAGGGATCTTGTAAGAGTGCAAGGGATGTGTGGTTCTGAACCTGACAGCTTCGATACACCTAGGAGTCTCTCCACATCATCTGTTGCAGGCCACCCATTCACTTCCCTGCCAGTAGACCTCTTGTCTAGCATCCGTGTAAAGGCAACTTGGCTGATTTCAGGCAGGACCTGCATCCTGAAGTTAATGTCTAGAATGCCTGTAAAGTGTAGCCAAAGCGACCTTGAAAACCCTTTAAGGAGAACAGCACAGGGCTTGCTTCTCAGTGAGTCCAACCTGCTCATTTTTCCTACATTGTGGGAAGAACAGGTTACTCTTCCTTCAGTTGAGCACCAGACGAAGCAGTTAGTTTGCAAAGGAGCCATATTGTTTTAAAATATACAAATATTTACCAGCTGTATCATGCAAAATAAATGATCAGTGGGAACCAACTCTGCCTGAAGAATGTATATTTTATGCACATGTACAAGGGCTGATTTTTTAAAAATGCAGTGTTTAAAATTAAAAAAAAAAACTACAGTGAAAGCACACTGCCATTAATCTCCTTCAGAGTATTTCTTTTGACTTTGAATACACTTATTCCATCATTCTTGCCCCTTGTGAAGCAGGCTGGAAGTTCTCTTTTGTGAGTGTCTTTATGAGGTACAACTGAAAAGAAAAAAAAATAGTGAATGCCACTGACAATGCAATCCAACAGAAACGCGGGCTAATAAAAATATTACAATGTATCCTCATCCCCTTATTCCCCTGATCTAGCATTGGGTGACTTCTGGCTCTTCCTCAAGGTCAAAATGACCAAGAAAGGTCAATGTTTTGAGTTGATTCAAAACACTGAGGCAACAAGGACAGCAGAACTAAAAACACTCACAAAAGAAGACTTCCAGAACTGCTTCAGAAAATGGCAAGAACTATGGGATAAGTGAGTTTGAAGTGAGAG
>RJWT010048496.1:0-11143 GCA_004365215.1 Cuniculus paca | reverse complement strand
ATACAAAGTCAATACTCAGAAATCAGTTGCATTCCCGTACACAACAACAAACGCACTGAGAGAGAAATAAGAGAAACCACACTATTTACATTAGCATCCAAAAAAATGAAATACTTAGGAATCAACCTAACAAAGGAAGCAAAAGATCTATTCAATGAAAATTACAGTACTCTGAAAAAAGAAATCAAAGAGGATCTCAGAAAATGGAAAGACATTCCATGCTCGTGATTAGGAAGAACAAACAGAGTGAAAATGGCCATTCTCCCAAAGTTATTATACACATTTAATGCAATTCCCATCCAAATACCATTAGCATACCTCACAGATCTACAGAAATCATTCTTAAAATTCATCTGGAACCACAAAAGACCTAGAATAGCAAAGGCACTTCTGGGCAGCAAGGGCAGGACAGGAGGCATCACAATCCCAGACTTGAAATTATACTACAAAGCCACTGTAATCAAATCAGCATGGTACTGGAATCAAAACAGACCCGAGGACCAATGGAATAGATTAGAAGATACACCCCCAAATACAAACACACTCAGCCACCTTATCTTTGACAAAGAGACCAAACATGTTCACTGGAAAAATATAGCCTCTTCAATAAATGGTGCTGGAAAAACTGGCTTTCCATATGCCAAAAACTAAAATTAGACCCAAGCCTATCACCATACACTGAACTAAAGTCAAAATGGTTCAAAGATCTAAACATTAAAACAGAAACACTAAATCTGCTGGAAAACAAAGTAGGTAGAAATCTTGAAAACATAGGGGTAGGTGGAGAATTCATGAACAGAAGTCAAACTGCATGGGAAACACTTCCCAGAATCAACAACTGGGATCTCGTCTTGTTAAAAAGTTTTTGCAGGTCAAAGGAAATCTCCAACAGAGTGAAAAGAAAACCCACAAATTGGGAAAAAATTTTAGTCAACTGCCCTTCAGACAAAGGTCTTCTATCTAGAACATATGAAGAATTAAAAAACATCAGACCCTCGAAATTCAAAGACCCAATCCAGAAATGGGCATCTTAGATGAAAACACACTTCTCAGCTGAGCAAATATGAATAGCAAATAAATACATGAAAAAATGTTCAGTATCATTGATCATTAGAGAAATGCAAATTAAAACAACTCAGATTTCATCTCACTCCAGAAAGAATGGCCAGGATCAAGAAAACCACCAACAATAAATGCTGGAGAGGCTGTGGGGAAAAAGGAACTCTTCTCCACTGTTGGTGGGAGTGCAGACTGGTGCAACCACTGTGGAGGTCAGTCTGGAGGTTTCTCAAAAAGCTAGGACTGGAAGTCCCATGTGACCCAGCTATTCTGCTTCTGGGCATATTCCCAGAAGAAGTGAAATCATCTTACCACAGTGATGTATGTGCACCCATGTTTATAGCAGCACAATTTGTAGTAGCCAAATCTTGGAAACAACCCAAGTGCCCATCAATTGAGGAATGGTTAAAGAAGATGTGGTACTTTTATACAATAGAGTATTATTGAGCTATAAAAAATGATCACATGGAGGCTTTTATAGGTAAATGAATGAGACTTGAGACCACACTCATAAGTGAAATAAACCAAACCCACATGTGTAAACACCGCATTGTCTCCCTAGTGTAAGAAACTGAAAGATTCAGTAAGATACAAAATTCCTGATAAATATGGAGAAATGGTTCTGAAATCCAATGGTGCTTTTATTCTTTGATTTGATTGGTTTAAGTCCCTTTCCTACTATTTGAAAGCAATAAGCGAGAAAATAGGAACAGCTCTTTTGAAAAATGAGACACTACAGTAGCCATTGCTCATTTCTTGTTATCCGACTTCAAGACCTGTAAAGCTCTTCTCTTTCATCTGGTTTTATACTACTTTGTTTTGAGTTTATTGTCTGTAAATGTAAGAACAACCATTTTGAAGAAAGCAAGAGAAACTAGGGTAACCATTGTTAGTCTCCTGATGTTATGTTTTGAAAACCTGTATAGCTTGCAGTGTTGTTTTGAAATGCTGTATTATGTTTGACTGTATTTTGTTTTCTTTCCCTTTTTTGTTGTTTTGTTTTGTCCTATTTTCTTTAAAAAAAAAAGGGTCTCACGTCAAAGAAATTTTAGCCACTGCCGGAAGTGCCTGGGACCCCACATCCCATGTATATGGAAGAACCCAGGAATATATCAAGACAAAGAAGGAAAAGGCAATCTCTGGCAGCCAACCCAAGCAGTGCAAGTCCAGGAGAGGTAAACACAGAAGAGATCGGGAGTCACACACCTGAAATGTCTGAAGTGATGTCAACTGAAGTAAAGAAACAACTTCATGAGGCTATAAATGGTGCTGGAAAAATGGGCTCTCTACATGCCTAAGTGTAAAACTAGACCTATGTCTATCACCATACACTAAACTAAAGTCAAAATGGATCAAAGATGTAAATATTAAAGTGAAAACACTGAATGTACTAGAAAAGAAATTAGGTACAAAGCTTAAAGGCATAGATATAGTCACAGTGTTCATAAACAAAATCCAAACTTCACAGAAAATACTTTAAAGAATAAATACCTGGGATCTCATTTTATTAAAAAGCTTTTGTGCATCAAAAGAAATCATAAATGGAGTGAAATGACAACCCAAAACATGAGAAAAAATTACAGTCAATTACCCCTCTGATAAAGAACTTCTATCTAGAACATATAAAGAATTGAAAACAAATCAGACTCCCAAAATTCAAAGACCCAATCCAAAAATGGGCCTCTGAGGTGAGTATGCACTTCTCAGATAAAGAAATACAAATGGCAAATAAATATATGAAAAAATGTTCAAGAACATTGATCGTTGGAGAGATGCAAATAAAAACAACACTGAGATTTCATCCTACCCCAGAAAGAATGACTATCATCAAGAAATCAACTAATGACAAATAGTGGTGGAACTGTTGAGAAAAAGGAATGCTTCTCCACTGTTGGTGGGGGTGTAGACTGGTGCAACCACTGTGGAAATCAGTGTGGTGATTCCTCAGAAAACTACAATTAGAGGTTCCATTCAATCCAGCTATTCCTCTTTTGGGTATTTTCCCAGAATTAAAAACATACCATAGTGACATATGTACACCCATGTTTGTAGCACCACAATTTGTAATAGCTAAATCTTGGAGACAACCCAAATGTCCATTAACTGAGGAATGGCTGAAAAGATGTGGTAACTTTATATAATGGAGTACTACTCAGCTATGAAGGATAAACTTGAGTCTTATACATAAATGAATGCAACTTTTGACCATACTCATGAATGAAATAAATCAGACCTACATGTGTTAACATCATATTGTCTCACTAGGGTAAGAAACTGAAAGAGTAAATAAGATCCAAAATATTTACAACAGATGTTGTGAAATGGGAAGAAGCCATTCAAAAGGAATTAGAAATTGGGATCAGGAAAAGGGAAAAGAAGAAAAAAGGAAAAATAAACAGGTGTGTGTGTGTGTGTGTGTGTGTGTGTGTGTGTGTGTGTGTGATAGTTAAGATAGTTATACAGCTAATTTCTGTTAGTTCATTGAAAAGAAAGGTTTGTGCTTATATTGTTTGATCAGTTTTTCATGCCTATACCTTGTAATGTGAATTTTGTACTTTGACACGAAATGTATTAGCCATTGTTATTCTCCTACTATTTTGTTGTGAAATTTTGTATCACTATTTTTATTGTCCTTTCTCTTAAAAAAACAGATTGCTGAAGGTGCCTGCCATTGTTTTTGCATTCTATGTTCTATTTCATTGCTTACAAGTCTATTTTTGTGGTAGTACCATACTGTTTTTCTACCTTTGCTTTACAGTGTAACTTGAAGCCTGGGATTGTAAAGCCTCCATCCTTGCTCTTGTGGCCCAAGATTATTTTGAATATTTTGGGTCTTTTCTGTTTCCATATGAATTTTAGAATTCTTTTTTCTAATTCTGTGAAAAAAATTGAAAATGTATTGATCAACATTGCATTAAATTGATACATCATCTTTTTTTTTTGAAATGTGGCCTTTTGAAAATTAGTTCTGCCTAAGAACAGAGGATAGTCTTCTATTTTGAATTGTTCTCTTCAACCACTTTTCTATGTCAGTTATTTTTCATTACAGAAGTGTTTCATTGCCTTGATTAGGTTAATTCGAAGGTGGTGGACTTTTTGAGGCTATTGTTAATGAGATTGTTGTCCTCATATCTTTCTCAGTGGGTTTGTTCTGGGTATGTAGGAATGCTATTGATTTGGGTGTTTATTTTTTATCCTACCACTCTACTGAATCTGTTTAGTAATTCAGAGGCTTCAAGTAGAATTCACTGGGTCCTGGGCATTTCGTGGTTCATTGTTTATGTTTGTAATCACTGGCTGAATTTCATTGCCTATCATTGAGCTTCTTACACTTCTTGTGTTTTGTTGGTTTCATGTGGGTAATGCATGTGTATCTGTGAATCTATCTGTTACTTCTAGAGTCTCCAGCTTATTAGAATACAGGTTTTCAGAGTAGTTCCTTTAAGTCCTTTAGATTTTAGAAGTGTACATTTTGACTTTACCTTCTCAACATCTGATTGCATTGATACAGGTCTTCCATTACCTTCTTGGTAAATTTGGCTTAAATTGTCTAGTTTGTTGATCCTTTCAAAGAATCAACTCTTCAGTTCATCAGTTATTTGTATTGTTTTTTAGTCTCTATTTCATTTATTTCCATTCTTACCTTTATAATTTTGTTCTGGGTACCAATTTGAATGTGAATTGTTCTTGTATTTGTAGGACCTTGAGGTACATCATTAGGTTATTCATTTGGGATCATTCCACTTTTCCAATGTGGGCATTCACAGCTAAAATCTCCCTCTGAGGACTTCTTTTGTTGTGTCCTATGTGATTTAGTATGTTGCACTGCCTTATCACGTGATTCCAGGTATGTGTTAATTTCTTTCCCAATTTCTTCTACGACTCAGTAATTATTCGAGGGTATTATTTAATATTCATATGTTTGTGTACTTTTCACAGTTTCATTGCCTTGTGTTGTAGTTTCATTGCACTTGATCTGATTGTATACCTGAGATTTTCTCAATTCTGTTGTATTTATTTAAGCATGCGCTGTGGCCTGCCATGTGGTCCATTTTGGAGACAGTTCTGTGTGTTCCTGAGAAAAATGTGCATTATGTTGTATGGTTGAATGCTTTTTAGATATCTGTTAAGTCCATTTGTTTGAAGATGTGGTTCAACTCTGATATGTCTTTGTTGGTTTTCTTTTCTACACTTATTTTTTTGTCTAGCTGATCTGCTTGTGATAGCAGGGTATTAAAGTCCCACAGTAAGATTGTGTTAATTTTTATCTTATCTTTTATGTCCAGTAATATTTGTTTTATGAAATTGGTTATGCTGATGTCTGGCACAGGTATATTTACTCTTCTTGCTGAATTATTCACCTTAGCAACATATAATGATGTTTTTTCTGATTAGCTTTGACTTGAAGTCCACTTTTTCTGAAAATAGGGCACCAACTTCTGTTTGCTTTTGGGCTCCTGTTGCATGTAATGTTATTTTCCATCCTTCAACTTTTAGTCTGTGAGTTCCTTCATGGAACTTGTTTGTCTCTGACATGCAAGATACAGTTGGAGTTTGGTTTTTGATCCAATATGACAATCTGTGTGTTTTAATTGGGGAGTTGAGACTCTTTACATTGAGAGTTGTGGAAAGATACTGATTTCTGACATTGCGCTGTTTTTCTATTGCTGATTCCTATATCTTCCCTCTTGCTTACGTGCTTATCCTGCTCGATTTACTCATCCCATCAGGTTCTTTGGTGTTGCTGACTTCATTGACTCTGTCTAGGATATCCTTGAGTCCTCTTCCAGTGCTAGGATGATCGTAAATTTCTTAAAGTGCTCTTCATCATCAATTTTGCAAGCTTGTTTTCTATTGAGAACCCTAGAATAGTTTACAGACTGTTTTGTGTGGTTGATTGTTATATTCATTTAATCTCAGCTAAAGTATGTGAGTTACATGGTATTATCTTCACCTTACAGATAAGGAAACCAGTGCTTTATTGAAGGCCATAGTGGAGGAGATGAAATCTGAATACGGGTCTGCCTATGTCACAATGATTTCTCAAGGTTCTGAGTCTGCTTCCAGGTGAGCTGACAGTGACCTGGGGAATAGAATCTGGTTTGTGAGTATTACATCAGAAAGGATGACTCAGCCTACATTTCCCTGGTTACTATAAACTGTGTCTATCTTTCCCCATCACAATAAGTTATGGCTCATAATTTAATTTATACTATCTATTCTTTGTTTGCTTTTTGAGTCTCTCATTTTTCAAATTTTATTTATTTATTTAGCTTTATAAGGCCTACTTATGCAATGAAATATTTTTATTCTTGTATGTTTTGTGAATTTTTCTTATCTTATACATCATAATTTGAGTAACACATAATACACTTAATATTAGGTAAAATAATTTGCTGGCTGATTCACAGCAACCATGAAGAAGCTACTTTGACAGAAGCACAACTATTTCACAGCAGAAGAAATCAACAGTGAGTTCAATACTTTTTTCCCTACAAAATAAAGTTTGTCCTATAAGCTAAAGTTTGCAGACCAAAGAATTGGAGTAGGTGATCATAGTAAAAGCTTTTTTGAGTTTATTCCTAATGCTTGTATGGGTTTTTGGGGGATACCAGGAATCGAACTCAGGACCTCAGGTTTTCCAGGCAGCTACTCTTCTAGTGAGGTAAATACCTGACCCCTTAATGTTTATAAAGCAGAAAATCAGTCCCTCATCTCATTGATGAGAATTCATTTTCTATTCCGATCTCTTGCTCTTTCTGTTCTCGTGCTACAAATCTCTATACTTTGTCTCTCTTGGTTTTTCTCTCCTTGTTGCACATTGTAATTCACTTTTTAAATGTATAGTTTTTGAGACTAGAAAATCCAAGTTTTTACTAAAGGAAAAAGTGTTTAGCAGATCACTTCTAGGCATGGCAGAATATTTAGACAGTCAGGTGCTGTGGTTCCATGGATCTTTTACTGAAATTAAGGAACAATACCATAATTCTGTGAAAATCATCTTAGACACAAGTATGGAGTAATAAACATGAGTCATCCAGCAGAGGGTAGTGCAACTTTTTTTCTTTAATATCCTCAAAAGAAAATGAAAGTGTTCTTAGAAATAACAAGAGAACACAAAAAAATCTATCCAACAGCTATGAGATGAAGCACAAAAGAATAATAAGGTTGATTGCAGTCAATGAGAAAGCTGGAGAGAGAGCAAAAGGCAAAATAAATAAATATCTCTTCAAAGAAATATTAGCAGAGAACTTCCCAACTGTTTGTAAAGAATTGTGATACCAAATAAATAAAGATTATAGGACCCCAAATAACCATGACCAAAATAAAGGTACACAAAGGCATACAACAATTAAGATTCCAAAATTTCAGCACAAAAACAAAATATTAAAAGCAGCTAGAGAAAAAAAAATCACCTCAAAAATAAAGCCCATCAGAATCACAGCCAACTTCTCAACACAAACACTCAAATCAAGGACAGCCTGTAGTGAGGTCCTCCAGCCCTACAAGAAAACAATCTTCAACTCAGATTGATGTACCCTGTAAAACTCTCTTTCAAAATTAATGGTTAAGTAAGACACTTTCATGACAAAGAACAATTGAAGCATTTTATGACCATCAAACTAGTTCTGCAGCATGCTGTCAAGGATATATAAGAAAGAGATAATGAAGACCACAAACATAAGAACATGAGCAGAAAGAAGCCACCAGGCAGGGCAAGCAATTAAATAGAGGAGAAACAGGAAAACAACAACAGGAAAATAACATGAAAAAGAGAAGCCAATCCATATTCGTTATAACCATCAAGGTAAGTGGTCTCAATTCATCAAAAAAAAAGAAAGAAAGAAAGAAAGAAAGAAAGAAAGAAAGAAAGAAAGAAAGAAAGAAACAGACTGCAGAATGGATCAAGAAACAAGATCCAACAATATGCTGTATTCAAGAAAGAAATTCATAGATTAAAATTCAAAGGATGGAACATAATTCTCCATGTCACAGAAACCCAGAAAAAAGCAGGAGTAGCTATTCTATTTTCAGACAATATAAACTTTGAGTGAAAGTTGATCAAAAGAGACAAAGAAGATCACTATGTATTGTTAGGTTTACATTCCAAGATGAAGAGATAATAATCATAAAAATATATGAACCAAACACCAGCGCACCCCACTACATGAAATGAATATTAAGAGACATGAAAAACCAAATAAGAACTAACATTCTTTGAGTGAGGGACCTTAAAACCACACTCTCAAATACATAGATCAAGTAGGCAAAAAAACAACAAAGAAGTGTCAGAATTAAACCAGGAGAGTGAACAAATGGACTTGGTAGATGTCTACAAAATATTCCACCCAAAACATCACAATACACATTCTTCTCAGCTGCACATGGGATTCTCTAAAGTAGACCACATATTAACCCACAAAACATGCTTAAGTAAATGTAGAGGAATTGAAATCATTCCATGCATACTATCTGACCATAACTCAGTGAAAGTGGAAATCAATGACAAAAGAAATCACAAAAACTACATAAACACATGGAAATTAAATAATACCCTTCTGAGCAACCAATGGGTCACAAAGGAAGTTAAAGTCAAAATTAAACAGTATGTACAATTAAATGATAATGCTGATACAGCATACCAGAACTTACTGGACACAGTGAAAGTAGTCCTACAAAGAAAAATTATAGCAATAAACTCTCACATCAGTAAAACAGAATGAGCTCAAGTAAACAACCTAATATTGAACTTCAAACTTTTAGAATAGAAGAACAAATCATACCCAAAGATCATAAGAGGGAGGATATTATAAAGATAAGAGTAGCAATTAATTAAAAGGAGAGTAAGAAAATATAACAAAGCACCTAAAGTTTGGTTCTTTGAAAAAATAAATAAAATTGATAAATCATTAGCCAACCTCATTAAAAAGAGGAAAAAAAAACACAAATTCAGGCAATTAGGAATGAAAATGGAGACATCAGTATGGATTCTACAGAAATCCAGAAGGCTATAAATAACTAATATGAGAACCTCTATTCTAACAAGATGGAAAATGTAGAAGAAATTGATAGATTCCTAGACACAATCAAATTACCAAAACTAAAACAAGAACATGTAAAAATTCTAAATAATCTGTAGCAGCCAATGAAACTGAAAATGTAATTAAAGACCTACCAATAAAGAAAAATCCAGGCCCTGATGGATTCACAGTGGAATTCTACAAGAAATATAGAGAAGAGCTAATGCTGCTAATGCTGAAACTCTTTAAGGGCATTGAAATGGAACCAATACTTCCAAAATCATTCTGAGAAACAAGTATTACTTTGACTCCAAACTAGAAAAGAACCCAACCAAAAAAGAAAACTATAATCCAATCTTCCTAATGAACAAAGACACAAAAATCCTCACTAAGATACTGGCAAACAGAATGTGACAAATCATCAAGAAGAGTACACACCATGACCAAGCTGGATTCATACCAGCGATACAGGGATAGTTCAACGTATATACAAGTCAATAAAGGTAATAAACCATAACAGAGCCAAAGACAAAAATCACACCATCACCTCAATAGATTCAGAGAAAGCATATTACAAAGTTCAAACACCCATTCATGATTAAAAGAAAAAAAGCCTACAGGAAATTGAAATAGATGGTCTTTGCTTCAACTTGATAAAAGTCATCTAAAAAATAACCAACAGTTGAAGAGACCGGTAGGAGTTTGTGTCCATCCCCCATCCATCGGCCACAGACCTTCGGGGCGTCCCTGGGGCCCTGCCTGCCTGCGCCCCGCCCACCCACCAGGAGCAGCGTGGCCCAGGCTGCTCTGGACCACCTGGGGCGTGCACAGCCAACCCCACCTAGCTGTGCACCTGGGGAAAGGGGGACCAGACCCATAGAAATCGGCGCCCAGCCCCACGCCGGCCACGGACGTTTGGGGCGTCCCTGGGGTCCTGGCAGCGCCCCGCGCGCGCGCCCGGGGCGACCCAGCAGCGGCTGCTCTGGGCCGGCTTGAGTTGGGGGCATGACCAGCGAATTCTGCCTTGCTGAGCAGCTTGGGACTTCGCCAAGAGACGGGTAGGAGTTTGTGTCCATGCCCCATCCATCGGCCACAGACCTTCGGGGCGTCCCTGGGGCCCTGCATACCTGCGCCCCGCCCACTCACCAGGAGCAGCGGGAGCAGCGTGGCCCAGGCGGGCTCCGAACTTCCGCAGCGTGAACAGCCAACCCCACCTAGCTGTGCACCTGGGGAAAGGCGACCAGACCCATAGAGATCTGCGCCAAGCTGCCGCCTGCCACGAACGTTCGGAGCGTCCCTGGGGTCCTCCAGCACCCCGACTGCACGCCCGAGGCGGCCCAGCAGCGGCTGCTCTCAATGGGGCTTGGTTGGGGGTGTGAACAGTGAATTTCGCATAGCCCTTCAGCTTGGGACTTTGCCAGGAGCCTGGTGGGGGCTTCGGTTTGTGTCTGTCCCCCATTGGCCCAGGCCATTCAGGACATCTCTGGGGTCCTGCCTAGGCCCCACACATTCACCCAGAGCTGCCTGGCAGCTGCTTCTCTGGGCCTCACTTGGGTTGGGGGTGCATACAGCGAATTCCACCTGGCTGTGCAGCTTGGGACCTTACCAACACACAGGTAGGCATCTGCACCCCTTCACCATTGGCCTGGGAAATTCAGAGCTTCCCTGGCATCCTGCTTGGGCCCCAGCCAGACACCACCCAGCATCAAAACAGCCAGAGTGATAGTCTTGGCTGGAACTGAAGGTGTGCATTGTGAGTAGCACCTAGCCTTGGCACCTCAACTGTACACATAAGATTCACCTCGCACTGTGGAATACAGGAAAATGAAAAAACAAAAGAGCAAAATGCAATCTTGCACCTCTAGTCCTTCCAAAACAAGCCAAAAAGACACGGACACAGAAGAAAACATGAGCCACACACTTGAAACTTCTGAAATGATAGCAAATGAAGTAAAGAAACAACTGTATGAGACTCTAAAGGAACTGAGGACAGAAATGATTTTCCAGGTAAAACAAGAGATGATGAATGTAATGAAAGAAATGCTGAGCACATCTAAAGAAGA
>RJWT010048495.1:0-11143 GCA_004365215.1 Cuniculus paca | reverse complement strand
GTGAAGGACAGAAGAAACAAGGCGCGGCAACCAGAGGAGGTTAGGGTGAAAATTCTTCTCAGTTTGTTTCGCCTTTGAAGACAGAAGCAAAGTGGGTATGTGGAAACTCTGGGGAAGGAGGAGGCAAATGCGGAAGGTGCAGATGAAAGGAGCGTCGCCGGTAGCATTCTGAAGCGTGGAGAGGCAGGCAGCTCCTTCAGGACCGTGTGGAGGGAGGCAGGCTTGGGACACTGGCCAGCACGCACCTTTAGTGGTGAGGACATCACCATACTCGTGTCACGGCCCCCATCTTCCTCCTGTAGCAGATGGGTGGAGTGGCAGTGAAGGCAGGGTTTGAGGAGAGGCGAAAAAGTCTGAAACGCTTTTACAGAAAGAGGAAGCAGTGTGGGCCTGAAAAAAGAGGAGAGGGTTGGGGGGAGCTGGTTTGGTTGGTCTTGGTGGACAGAACTTGCTGGAAGTCGGGTTATGCTCTTCAGGGTTTTTCTTCCCAAGGGTAGGCATGATGCACAGTTAGGGCCACGTGGGACAGGTTCCAGCAACAACGTGATCCAAGAATGGTGGGCCCTGGACTGAAGGCATTATGGAGAGGACTGGCATGATTAACCATTCTCGTGCCATCACAGGAGGGAGATCAGCTCGGGGCGGGGAAGCCATGTGTAAATGCTGACTCAGCACTTTCACACCTGGGGCTTTACCTCCCCCAGAAGGAAGAGCATTGTGCTGTGGGCCAAATTTGCAAGGATTTTTTTTTTTAAAATCATGGACACATACAGAATATTGAAATATTTCAAAAGTGGCAGATATCCCTTTTTTGGTTTTGGTTTTGGCTTTGGCTTTGGTTTTTTAAAGCAGGCTGTTGCTACGTAGCCCAGGCTGGCCTCAAACTCACTGCGATCCTCCTGCCTCACATATACCCATTAATAGAGAGTTGTTAAATAAAGCGTGGTAATTCCATTCAACAGAAGCCTGTGCAGCCCCTGGACTGCCTTTTGGGATACACATGGCAACGGTAGGGCGCAGGTGGCCATCTTCTCTGGTACGAGGGAAAAGTCTTATTTAATTTTTTTTAATGAAAAAAACAAACTTTTATCATCAAATAATAAGAGAATAACAACAGTTATTACATTGTGCATCATTATCTTCAAAGTAGTTACTCAGAGTATAAAACATAAATAAACAAAAAAAACCCAGATAACACAAATCTTTTCCAAAGAACTAAGATAAACTAGTAATATAAATGAAACCTATTAGCATATATATTGAAATATTTTTAAAATAATGGAATTTGTAATTTAGGGAAATATTTCAACTTTTCTTTATTTCCTATTTATCTTTTGTTCTTTATTTGTGATTTTCATATAAGAGAAAACATGCAATATTTGAGTTTTTGTGTATCTGACTTATTTCATCTAACATTATGATCTTAAATTGCATCCATTTATCTACAAATGCCTCAAGTTTATCTTTCTTTATGGCACAGTAGTACTCCATTGTGCCTAAACGCCACATTTTCCTTACCCCAGTCATCTGTGGGTAGACATATATCCTGTTTCCAAGATTTAGCTATGACAAATTGTGCTGCTATAAACATGGGTATACATGTATCCGTGTAATACGATGATTGTAACTCTTGAAAAGATACCTAGAAGGGGAATAGCTGGGTAAAACAAATTTCTAGTTTTAGGGTTTTTTAGGAATTTCCACACGGATATCTGTAGTGGTTGCACACACTTACATCCCCACCAACAGTGTAGCAGAGTTCCTAGGGAAAGTCTTTTGGTAAAGGAAGGTGGGGAGGGAGAGAAAGGCGCAGAGAGGTGAGGTGAGGAGGGGGAGATACACAGAGTCCAACGGGTTGATCTCTGCTCTCAGTTATATGTAAGGTGAGCTCCTGGGTCCCCAGTTATGCGACAGGTTATCCTCTCTTTTGACTAATCTACTTTGAATAAGGTTTCTGAAGTTTGCAATTCAAAGAATCCTGCTGTGGTTTGAGTGTTTATGTCCTGCCCAGTCACAGATTCATCTGTCCGTGGACATTCTAACCCCACAGTGACGGTATCAGGAAGTGAGTGGACCTGCACCCCTGTGAAGGCAACCTCTTTCCACCACATGCAGATGTAGAGTGGGAGGTGCCCCCTGGGAGGAGGGGGGCCCTCGACAGACACGGACACTGTCGGACCTCAGGACTATGAGAAATGTTTCTGTTGTTCGCAATGCCCCCTCCTGTGGTGCTTTGTGACAGTAGGCTGGAGAAGCCTAGGCGACCCTCTGTGACCACAGAAGCCACGACACGCGTGGGGTGCTACAGCTGGCAGGAGATAAGCTGGATGGCGATGCTGCGCATGCAGCGGGCCAGCTGGTGTTAAGCCACGGCTGCTTGCGCTGTGAGTCTGACCATTTGACCACTGAACTGGACTTTAAGGTAAATTGATAGAAAAATGTCCATTCATAGGAGTGTTGCTGGCATCACAGCATTCCCACCTGCTCTTTGAAGGATGTCTCTTTCTCTTTCTGTTTGTGGCAATCCTAATGGGCTTCCAAAACCACAGGATCACCACCAGTAAGAGGCCAGTACGTTGGATTCTCTCCCCCAGACAACTGTGTCTATCTCTAGAAGATAAGCACCCCTTTAACTGTTACCATGCTCTGTCACACTGGAAGTGTCAACGTGTTCTTGAGTATCATCAACTAACCAGTCACGGGCCGATCTTTTCAATTTTTAATTGTCCCCTACCTACTTTTCTAGCACTAAAAAAATACAAGATGATAGGAAGCAGGGAGATAGACCTTTTTCAAAAGGGAAGGGGATCAAGAGATGGAGGTGGAGGGAAAGGAGATGAAAAAAGGAGTCAACACGTATTATGTGCACGCACCAACTCCATGCAAGCAATGTAAACACTGCCTGCTGCAAACGTGAACTGAAAAAAAAAAAGATCCCTTGACATGACTTCTAGTTCGCAGTGTTTGTAGGTGCTCCTCCACTTCACTTCTTCTTCCACGGAGCAATTTGTTTCTGACAGTCCTGACTTCCTGAGTGGTAGTTTGTGTCTTTGTTCTTTATGTTCCTTGGAAACAGGCAGTAGGACCTAGAGGCTTCATTGGATTTAAGTTAGATTTTTTTGACCAGATAACTTCAAGGACGGTGCTCTGTGCTTGCATCTGGAAAAGCACCATGTCTTTCTGGCTCCCTCTCTCTCCCTCTCTCTCTCTCGTAAACAACCAATGAGGTTTGATGTCTGCATTCATTACTTCATTAAGGGCTGAAAAATGGCTAAATCCAATTTTAACATTCCCTTTTCATGTCTTGACTAGAATGTTTCTTTAAAAGGTGCTTCTTCTCATGTACATTTAGTAGCTTAAATGTAAAAGTAATATAGGAAAAGCAAAAGAAATGCGTGGTTCTCCCTCTGTAGGTACTGATTTTCAAATCAATACATTGATTCCCTAGCACTACCACTACGGCCACTGCACTTCCGTTACCATTCTTACTATGATTACTAATTCCAACCTATTTAGTACCACAGTAACATTATTCTTGTTGTGCTGCAATCTATTACAAGCTTACTCACATCAATATTTAAAGAGCCCCACCTAACAGACATACACAGAACATTCCATCCACCAGCAGCAGAAAACACATTCTTTTCAAGTACACCCAGAACCTTCTCCAGGATAGATCACATGTTAGGATACAAAACAATCTTAACAAATGTGAGCAGATTGAATCACATCAAGTGTGTTTTCCAGCCATAATTACATAAAAGCAGAAATCAATAAAAGGAGGAATTTCAGGAAACTTACAAATATTTGGGGATGAAACATGCTCCTGAACAACCGGTGGGTCACAGAAGACACCTTTTAAATATCTGGAAAAAAATAAAAATATCTTGAGACAGATGAAAATGGAAGCACAACAAACCAAAACTTAGGGGACACAAGCAGCTGCGACAGTGAAGTCTGCAGTGGTAGATGCCTTCAGAAAGACTGCAGATAAACAACCAAATGTTACATCTCAAGGAACCGGAAAAGGGGAACAAACTAAGCCTAACAGGAGAAGGGGATAATAAAGATCAGGACAGAAATGAACAAAGTATACTGGGAAAACAACTTTAAAAGCTCATGATACTAAGAGCTACATTTTTTTTATAAAAACAAAATCAACAAACCGTTAGCAAGACCATGAAAAAAGACAGAAGGCTCAAAACAGAAATCAAGAGAATCCATTCCATGTGATACCACAAAAATACAAAGAGCCTACTATAAATATTTATATACTATTAAATTGTTCTGTGTTTTTGTTTTTTGAGATAGGGTCTTGCTATGTAGTCCAGGCTGGTCTTCAACTCACTATGTAGCCATGATTGGCCTTCAACTTGACGTGATTCTCCTGCCTCAGTCTCCCACGTGCTGGGATTACAGGCATGCACCACCATGCCCAGTCTTACATTATAAATTGGATAACCTGTAAGATGTGGAAAAATTTCTAAAAACACAAAATCTACTAAGACTGAGTCATGAAGAAATAGAAAACCTTTTTTATAACCCCTTTTAAATTTTATTTTTATTTGTGTATGTTTGTAATACACAATAAATACATTCATCTTGGGGGAAGAAATAGAAAATATATGAGAAGTTAATTTTATAAAATGATGTCAGGTACCATAACAGTAACAGAACTTTGTTGTTTTCTGGTTTATTTTTAAAATTTTTTTGGTACCGAGAATTGAACTCTTGATCTCATGCTTGCCAGGCAGGTGCCATGCCACTGAGCTATTTCCCTGGCCTCTTTCCTTTTCTCTTCTCTTCTCTTCTCTTCTCTTCTCTTCTCTTCTCTTCTCTTCCCTTCCCTTCCCTTCCCTTCCCTTCCCTTTTCCTTTTCCTTTTCCTTTTCCTTTTCCTTTTCCTTTTCCTTTTAATGCAATGTGCTGAATGTCTCTATAATTTTGTTCAGATGACTACAGAGCCTGAAAAAGCTGTTGCTACGGTTATTATACAAAATGTACTGCATAGATATAAAATATGATTTGAATTTTTGGAAACTTTTACTGTGCTGTCAACTTTGGAAGAAGTTATCCCAGTTAATGTGTTGAGTTGGTATTGTGTGGAAATTAACAGCCACATTGGTCTAAAGACATTAAACTTAATTTGTTTTCCATTTGTACAGGGGTAGTGCACCGTATTAAATATGTAACATGGGCTCAATTACTAAAGCATTCTCTAGATAATGAAAAAAAATAGAAAATATAAACACTCCAGTACTGACTGAGGAGACTAAATTAGCAAGTCTGCCATCAAAGCACAAGCAAGGACCCAGTGGCATCACAGCTAAATTCTACAAAAGAAAAGAAAACCTAATGACAATCTTTGTCAACTCCTCCAAAACAGTGAAGAGGGGAAATTTTAAAACTTATTTTATGAGGCTAGCATTAAACTGAGACCAAAAGCAGGAAGAATATTATAAGAAAGGAAAATTATAGGCCAAATATATCAGATGGATCTGTATGTAAAAATACTCAACAAAGTACAAGCAAACTGAATTTGACAGCATCTTACTAAGAAAAGTCAGCATCAAGTTGGGTTTATCCAGGGAAGGCAAGAATCAAATGATCACAAAATGCATGTTCATAAATCAGTGACTGTAACACATCACCTTAATGATATAAAGGGCAAAAAACCATATGACCATTTAATGCAGAAATAGAATTTGACAAAATTTAACATCTTTTCAGGATAAAATTCTCAATTAAAAACTCTCAACAAATTCAATATAGAAAGACAGTATCCGAACACAATAAAAGCCATGTATCAGGAGCCCACGGCTAAAATCATACTCAGTGGTGAAAACCTGAAAGCTTTTTCTGTAAGAAGACGAGGATGCCCCCTCTCACTGTTGCCATTCAATGGAAGACTAGAAGGCCCAGCCATGGCAGGTGGACAAGAAAAAGAAACCAAAGGTGACCAAACTGGAAAGGAAGACACTGAATTGTCTCTGTAGACAACATGGTCTTATACATGGAAAACCTTTAAAATTCCATCAAAAAAGAAAGAAAACAAAACACTGTTATAACTATGTCTTAGTTACTTTTCTCATTGCTGAGGCAAAATACCCAACACAAAACTTAAGGGAGGGAAGATTTATTTAGCTCAGTTTGTAGACACTTCAGTCTGGCTCCAAGGCAGGGTGGCCTGGCACATGGGCATCGCAGAGGAGAAACAGTTCATGGTGGGAAGATGGTAGCAAAGCAAACAAGGGGGTGACGCAGTGCTTTCTGTCCTTTATATCTTATGCAGGCTACTGAGGGCGGGCAGCACTCACACCCTTAATCCTAGTGCCCTTGATCCGAGCATTGCGCCATGAATCAATCCCATATCACACACTCCAGATGCAGCCACCTCTGAAAAGCCTCACCTATGACTACGGAGGCTTTGGGGGGACATCTAGATACAAGTCATAACAAAATAATAAATTGGGTTAAGTTGCAAGATATAAAATCAACATACAAAAACAATTAGTGGTTTTTTTTTTCTCTCTGTACCCAGGACTGAACTCATGACCTCATGCTTGCCAGGCAAGTACTTATGCTGCTGAGCTAAATCCTCAGCTACTGTTTGTTTGTTTTTTGAAACAGGGTCTTGGTATGTAGCTCAGGCTGGCTTTGAACTTACTATGTAGTCCAGGCTACACAATCACAGCAATCTTCCTGCATCAGCTTTCTGGGTGTTAGGATTATAGATGTGTGCTATCACTTCTGACTTAACAATTAGTGTTTCTATATTCTAACAGTAAATTACTAGAAAAAGAAAATCCCATTTAAGAGAACTATAAAATAAGCCAGGTCTGTAATCCCAGCACTCGGGGGTCTGAGACAGGAGAATCGTTGCGAGTTCGAGACTAGCTTGGGCTACAAAGTGAGCTCAAGGCCAGCCTGAACAGCATAGTGAGATCCTGTGTCAAAAAGACAAGGGCTGGGGATTTAGCTCAGCGGCCTAAGTGCCTGCCTAGCAAGTGCGAGGTTGTGAGTTCGACCCCCAGTGCTGCAAAAGAACTACAAAAGAAATATTTAGAAATAATATAATCAAAGAGTTGAAAGATCTGTACTGAAAACTATAAAACATTGATGCAAGAAATTGCATCCACAGGACTAGAAGAAAAATAATTCGAATACAAATAGACACGAGTATCATATCATATGTTTACGATATGGAAGAATTAATATTGCTAAAATGTCCACACTACCAAGGTGATTCAATATAATCTCTATCAAAATTCAATGACTTTTTCACAGAAATGGATAAAACAATCCTAAAATGTATATGGATCCACAAAGGACTGCAAATACTCAAAGCAATTTTTTTTTTTTTTGTGGCACTGGGGATTGAACTCACAACCTTGTGCTTGCCAGGCAAGCACTTAGGCCACTGAGCTAGATCCCCGGCCCTGGTGTTTTTGAGACAGGGTCTCACTATGCCGTTCAGGCTGGCCTTGAGCTCACTTTGTAGCCCAGGCTGGTCTTGAACTCACAACGATCTGCCTGTCTCAGCCTCCCGAGTGCTCAAAGCAATTTTAAATGAAAAGCAAAGCTGAAGGAATCATATTACCTGACTTGGAAATCTACTGCAAAGCTGTAGTAATC
Organism: Cuniculus paca; assembly: GCA_004365215.1. Taxonomy (NCBI): domain Eukaryota; kingdom Metazoa; phylum Chordata; class Mammalia; order Rodentia; family Cuniculidae; genus Cuniculus; species Cuniculus paca. The sequence goes on along the minus strand of RJWT010048495.1, from coordinate 3,509 downwards.
AAAACAGCACAATACAGGCATAAAAGCTGACACACAAACTGAAGGAACAAAACAGAGGGCCTAGAAACAAACCCATGCAACTCTGATAATTCATTTTTGTCAAAGATGACAAAAAACATGAGGAAGAAAGGACAGTCTGTTGGTAGTGGTTAGAAAACTGGGTAACTGAATAAAGAATTAAATCAGAACATTATGATACATCACACATAACAATCAACTAACAGTGTATGAAGGCTTGAAACTGGAAATTGATAGCATTCCTGTATATCAGTAATGAATCCACAGAGAAAGAAAACAACTCCATTCACAATAGCTTCCAAAAAAATTAAATACCTAGGAATCAACCTAACTAAGAAGATAAAGATCTCTATAAAGAAAATGATGGAACACTGAAGAAAGACATTGAAGATGATTTTAGAAAATGGAAAACATTCTTTGTTCTTAGATTGGTAGAATTAACATTGCTAAAATGCCCATAATAGCCAGGCGTGGTGGCTCATGCCTATAATTTCAGCAGTAGGGAGGCTGAGACAGGAGGATCGCTGTGAGTTCCTGACCAGCCTGGGCTACAAAGTGAGCTTGAGACCAGGCTGAAGGGCATATTGAGACCCTGTCTCAAAAAGACAAGGGCTAGGGATTTGGCTCAGTGGCCTAAGTGCCTGCCTGGCAAGCACGAGGTCATGAGTGCAATCTCCGGTGCCGCAAAAAATAAATAAAATGCCCATAATACTAAAAGCAATCTAAAGATTTAATGCAATCTGTATTAAAATATTAAAATTCTCCACAGGACTAGAAGAAAAATAATTCTAAAACTGATAAGGAATCAGAAAAGGCCCAGTATAGCCAAAGCAACCATGAGTTGTTAAAAAAAAAAAAAAAAGAAAGAAAGAAAAGAAAAGAAAGCAAATCTGAAGGTATCATAGTCCCAGATGATAAGCTATGCAACAAACATATCGTAACAAAAACAGGCATGAAGAACAATGGAGTGGAGCAGAAAACAGAGAAACAACCACATACCTATAATCATCTGATTTTTGGCAAAGGGACCAAAAACATACATTGGAGGAAAAACAGCCTCTTCATCAAATAGAGCCGGAAAAACCAGATACCCACTTGCAGAAGGTTGAAACTAGGTCCCTACTTCTCAACCTAAGCTAAAACAAAATCAAAACGTCACCAAGACCTGGATATAAAAACAGAAACTTTGAAACTGTTGGAAGGTAACAGGCGAAATACCTGAAGCTATGGGCATAAGCAAGGCTCCTGAATAGAATTCTAACAGCACGGGAGATAACATGAAGAACTCATCAATGGGATTACATCAAATTAAAAACTCTGTACAGCAAAGGAACCAAGCAACAGAGCGAAAAGATAGCGTACAGTAAGGGAGGGTAGTTTTGTTAGCTACTCTCCTGACAAGAGGACAAATAGCCAGGGCATGTAAAAACTCAAAAATTAATCCCACCAAAACAAAGGACCCAATTAAAGCATGGGCAAATAAACGGAACAGACACTTCTCAAAAGAAGTACAAATGGCCAATAAGCACATCAAAATCTTCAGCCACTGGGGAAATGTAAATCAAACACTGGGGAAGTGACTACAGTGCAGCACCCTGGTGCCAAAATGGAACAAGGAAGGCTGTGACCAGGTTACAGGACACCAGGAAGATGACAGAGTCAGGGTCTTTCTTTCCCCCAGAAGGGTTCTAAACATTAGAGAAGAAAAATGTTTCATTTTGGTGCTAATTGTCTATTTTTTTTTTCTGGAAAACAGTGGGCCTTTGGATGGGTATGATCGTCTACAAAAAAGTGTTGGCATCTTCTTTTAAAAATAGCCTAAGAAACACCTTTAAAAATTCAAATGTCTAATCCTAGCACTCGGGAGGCTGAGGCAAGAGGATTGTTGCCAAGTTTGAGACCAGCCTGGGCTACAAAGTGAGCTCAAGGTCAGCCTAAACAGCATAGCAAGATCCTGTCTCAAAAAGATTAAAAAAAAAAAAGATTCAAATGTCTGCACTAGAACACAGTTCAAAGCTGCAATAATTTTAAAAAGTTTCTGTCCTGCAAAGGAAACAGTCAACAGAATGAAGAAACAGCCCATAGAACAGGAGAACGTACGTACAAACCATATATCTGCTTAGGGGAAATACCTAGAGTATGTAAGAAACTCTAACAACTCAATACCAAAGAGCAAATTATCTGATTTAAAAGCAGGCACTAACCCTTAATAGACATGTCACATACAAATGGCCAACAAGTACATGAAAAAAATGCTTGGGATCACCAATTATCAGAGAAAGTAAATCAAAACCACGTGATACCACCTCATTCTGGTTAGAACGGCTGTTATCAAAAGGCCAGAGATAACGAGTGCTGACAAGCTGTGGAGAAAGAATCCTGTTGGTGGGGATGCTAAGATAGTACAGTCATTATGGAAAACAGCATGGAAATTCATTAAAAAATTAAAAATAAATACAACATATGATCCAGCAATCTCATGCTGGGTATATACACAAAGGAAATGAAATCAGTATGTCAAAGGGAAATTTGTACTCTCACATTTATTGTGGCATCACTCATAACACCCAAGAAATGAAATCAACCCTAAGGGTCCATCAGCTGATGAATGGATAAAGAAAATGTGGCGTAAACACAATGGAGTACTATTTACCAGAAAAGGATCCTGACATTTGCAATATCATCAATGGAGCTGGTGGACATTAAGTGAATTGAGCCAGACTCAGAAAGAGACATTGCATGATTTCACTCATATATGGAATTTAAAATAGCTGATTTCATGGAAACAAAGTAGAATGGTAGCTACCAGAAATTGGAGTAGCGACTAATGTGTACAAAATTTCAGTTAGGCAAGAAGAGTAAGTTTTGGGGATTTATTATACAAATAGTGACTATGTTTAATAATAATGAAAGTTTTTACAAGAACAATTTAAACCACGCATAATAGCACATACCTGTAATCCCACCACTTGGAGGCTGAGGCAGGAGATCTTGCAACTAAGAGGTCGGCCTGGGCTACAGAGTGAATTAAAGGCCAGCTGGACTACACAGTGAGGCCATGTCTAAAAAACAAAATAAAATAAAAGTAATTTTGTTACTGCCAGACACAGTGATGCACGCCTGTCATCTCAGCACTTAGGAGGCTGAGGCAGGAGGATCACTGAAAGTTCAAGGCCAACCTGTGCCACTTAGTAAGTTAAGTCCAGCCTGAACTACATAGTGAGACTCTGTCTCAATGCACCCCCCAAATGTCCCTACCACAAAATAGTAAGTATGTGAAGTAATAAATATGTTAGCTTGATCTAGCATTCCATAATGTCTACATATCAAAATATTATATTTTATATCATAAATGTATGCATAATTTTTATTCAGCAACTTTTAAGTAATCAATTTCAAAAGGCCCTTACTGGTTTATTTTTTTCCTAGGACTTTTTCCGACTTCTCTCCCCCAGTCACCTCTTTTTTTTTTTTTTTTTTTTTTTTTTTTT
>RJWT010048494.1:0-11138 GCA_004365215.1 Cuniculus paca | reverse complement strand
TATCTAAGTACTTTACTTTTTCCCCAGAGAAAGTACCCACAATCTCGCTGCTACAAGGAGCCTTTGTAAGGGATGCAGTCTATTTACTGTGCCAAAGCCTCAGTCCCAAGAATTGCTCCCCCTGTTTACCCTGAAAACTGAAATGTAGGACTCCAAACAAACAATTGGCCACATTCAAACACAAGGAGGTTTTTTCATTTTTCAGTGTGACTAGTCCTTTCGATATTCAGAGTCGAAGTGAAAAGGCTCGCTACTATACCGATGCTGGATAGCACTTTGTCCACAGCGTTGTACAAAGCCCAGAAGTTTGGAGCCCAGTATGCATGGCAGAGGCCCCTCTTGAAAGGAAAGAGCCGGGAAAAGACTTGAGGCAGCTGGTTCTGTTGAAAACAGAAATGAAACTGATTAAACAGTCATCAATCTTTTCCGACTCAAAAACAGATGGGAGATCAGTCTACAGTGTAGCATGTAGAAAGTTAGAAGGTTTGGGCTCCAGTCTTTGTTCTTTTAGGGAAATGGTCATAGGGTCTCCAGCAGTGCTTACACCTCTTTTGGTCTAATCTTTTCAACTGAATAATGGGAAAGGCCATATAAAAACACCATGAATACCAATCCATACTATTACGAAGCAAGTATAATTAATGGGAGAATTTGTGAAGTGATCAGGAGAGTACAAAATGCAGCTCATCCAAGTCTACTGGGGGAAAGCGAAAGCAGGGAGACTACAAAGATGTAGTGCTTTTCAGTTTCAGCAGAAATTAAAACTGATTTTGGGGGGGGTAAGAGGAAAAAAATTGGACTACTTTTCATGTTCTAGGCCCTTTGGTAAGTTTGCTATTCGTGAAAGACTGCAAAAGTACTAATTTTATGGATTATAAATTTTAGGTGAATTTGGAAAGACAGAACTCACAAGGATCACTTCTGTGTCTCCTGTGTAATATACAGTTAACAGATACATATTCATATTTCAGTATGCACAAAAGTGAAAGAACACCCTATCTTTGGAGAGTCATAGTGTCACACTGAGTAGGCATAAGAAAGGAGGAGCTTTTATTTATTTCATACATTCTTGGCTTAAATAATCTTTCTATGCAATAAAAACCATGTATTACTCTGTTTAAAAAAAGTTAAAAAAAAAAAAGCTTACCATAGCTAGGAAAGGACCCAATGAAAGTGCAGAAACTAGGAAAACAATCAGTCCCAGGGAAATAAAACGAATAAAGCTGAAACTGTTCCATCGGACAGAGCCATCTAAGGAGAAGAACATTATCATTAACCAGGAGCATGGAGAAGTGACCCCCAACAGTGCCCTCCTTACAATGTGACCTGAGCAGAAAAGGCAGGGTGAGTAAAGGACTTATAGGATTAATAACTGAGATATCTGTTGTGCTTAATCTTATTAAGTAAGCCATTGAGTCAATATGATTTTTTTTTTTTTTTTTTTTTTTTTTGCGGCACGGGGGATTGAACTCATGACCCCGTACTTGCCAGGCAGGTGCTTAGGCCCCTGAGCTAGATCTCCAGCCCTTGTCTTTTTGGGACAGGGTCTTACTATGCTGTTCAGGCTGGCCTTGAGCTCACTTTGTAGCCCAGGCTGGTCTTGAACTCACAACAATCCTCCTGTCTCAACCTCCCGAGTGCCGGGATTACAGGTGTGAGTCACCATGCCCAGGGTGTCAGTATGATTAAGAAACAAAACAAAAATTTGCTATCATAAAACTTGCCTGGTTTGCTTGCAGTGAAACAGTAAGATCGTAGTAGATATATACCATAAGCTGGGGCAACATAGACGTAGATATGTTTGAAATGCAGGAGGACAGCAAAGAGAAATGCTCCTTCCATATGCCTTTTCTAGGAGATAGAAAAGAGAAAAGATGTCACTTTAACACGTTAACAATAGGACCACGATTCATGTCTCACTGCTGGGTAGCTTGACCTGTCAGTGGTACATGCATGACTGTTCATCAGGCCGGTTTTTATTACTTTTATTAGTAAAAAGACTGATAAAAGTGATTAGATCCGTTTGCACTACCCATGGTACAAGTCGCCTGATGGGTACCACTGGTGGTTCAAGCTGGTGGGAATGTGTTAAAATTCAAAATGAATGAAATGCAATAGTATAGTATTCTGGAACAGAAAATATATTTACTAGAAAAATCAGTGAAATTTAAATGAACCAATGTTGGTTTTTTAGTCTTGATGAATGGTTGTGTATGATGTAACATTAGGGGAAAGTGGGTGAGGGGTATATAGGAACTCTAAACTACTGCAATTTTTTTTTTTTTTTTTTGGTACTGGGGATTGAACTCACAACTTCGCACTTGCCAGGCAGGCGCTGTGCCACTGAACTATATCCCCAGCTACTGCAATTTTTCAGTGAAGCTAAAATTATTCTTGAACATTCTTACTAGAAAGTAGAAAGACAATTTTTCTCTCCCTGAAGATGGTGTTTTGCTGTTATCTAGGTTAGCCTTGAACTTTTTTGGGAGGGGGTACTGGGAATCAAACTCACAACCTTGTACTTGCCAGGGAGGCACTTATGCTGCTGAGCTATATGCCCGGCCCTAGCCTTGAACTCTTAAGCTTAAGAAACCCTCCTGCTTCAGTGTCCTGAGTAGCTGGGACTGCAGGCATGCACCACTACACTTGGCTTATAATAAAAAGTTTTAAACATTTAAGGTAAAGTGGCACACTTCTGTAATCCCAGTACTCTGGAAGGCTGAGGCAGGAGGATTGCAAATCTGAGACCTACCTGGTCGTTAGCCACTTAGCAAGACCCTGTCTCAAAACAAAAAAATAAGAGCTAGAGATGTAGCTCAGTGTGAATTCCCTGGGTTTAACCCCCAGGACTGCAAAAACACTACCACTAAAGAGAAAGGAAGAAAGGTAAATACATATTCTATAGGCAAATAAGAACACAGGCAAGTGATTCTAAATAGCTTCTTATAGTGAGTCTAGTGGATTCATAAATTCATTATTTCAACAAATATTTATTAAATACTAAGCCTGATAAGATAAAAGCTATATAATCAGTGGCAACATACTATTCTCTCTAGGGAGCTGGGAGTGTACGCACATACTACTGCACCTGGGTAAATCTTATCTTACACATCAGGTAATTATTTCATAATGGCATTGAGTATAGCACTTGATCCTAACAAACTACCTAGGAGAAGTAAAGGTGTTCTGATTAAGAAACACAAAACCAGGACACCTGAGTTAACTATCACTGAAGAAGTGAATTCTACCTACCGCGCAGGAATTTTGGAAGGGTCAAATGTGGTAATGGTCCTGGCGTTCAGCAAGGGAAACTGCCAAAGGGACCACAAAAGGCCAAGTCTCTTTTCTCACTGTCTCATCAGGTGTCGTCCAGAATAGGCAGATTTAGGAATAAGGAAAAGGAAACAAATTGAGTTGCTTCCAGATCTCTCTTCACCATTCTGTAACTTATTTAAGATCCAGATAAAGTCTAGATGGATTCTACGGTAAAATTTTAGTTCATTTATTCAACAACCATCCAACAGTCATTCACTGAACACTAATAATGCTCTATGCATTATATGGTTTTTTACAGTTACAAGAGAAAAATCTGCCTAAATATAGTTGACAAAGAACTTCATTATTTATTTATTTATTTGGGGGTGCTGCGGGTTGAATCCACGGTCTCATACATGCTAGGCAAATGATGTACCATTGAGCTATACCCTCAGTCTCTACAGTTGACAAATAACTGTAAATAGATTACTGAATTAAATTAGATTACTTGATCTTTCCAAAGTCTCTGTGATAGGTAGCACCAGTTTACAAAAAAAAATAGAAAAAAATTTCATGTTATGGATAAGAAAACTTAAGACTAAGATGGTTTAATGACTTGCTTTCAGTCAAGAGTTCTCAAAATTATCTGGGAGATTCCCAAACCCCAATTCCAGAGATTGGCCAGAAGTCTGAATTCCTGATTTCCTCCTCTTTAAAAGAAGGATAGTCCCAGCACTCAGGAGGCTGGGGCAGGAGGATTACTGAGAGTGCAAGGCCAGCCTGGTATACATAGCAAGACCCTGTCTCCCCACCAAAAAAAATAAAATAAAAGGAGGACAATACTGAGACAACTTCTCAGAATGTTTGTAAGGTTTACTCAGTAAGACATTACAGTATACTTAACTAATCTGAAGCAACCCATGCATTTTTGTAACTCTTGTCTGAGTCTCATAGGTCATTAGTGCTAGGATTTCAACCCAGATAGTTTGATTCCAAATCCCATATTTTCCATTACACTATTCTATAAACTTTTGGTAAAGCATCGCCAGCCTACTTATTAAATTTTAAAAACTGCTGGAGAACCTTTTCCTAAAGAAATTATCTCAACCAAGCATAGAAACAGGTCTATCACACTCTTAAATTCCTAGAGTATACTTTTCTTGTCTGTGCAAATAATGAAAAATTTTGTCAAAAAAGATCACTGGAATTTACAAAAATATCCAATAAAAACGTCTATGCCTCTTGGAAACTAAACAGTGGGTCACATAAATTTACCTATCATCCATTACAATGTTGTCTTTACAAGCTAAAAACTATACTAAGGGGGAGGGGTTAATCAAATACTTGTGTGTTTACCTGAAATAGCCGTGCAATGGAGAGCAGCATTAGTCCAGATAAAAATCCATTGTACTGAAAATGAATATCTGGACATATGTCAAGGAAAGACAACTGAAGAAACTAAATTCAGAACGAACTGGGCCAGCTAACTAAGTACAGAAACTGCAACTTAATTTTAACCCAGGGCCTTTGTACTGAATTCCATTCTCAGCTCTTTTTTTTTTTTTATATTACCGACCCTCATTTTTATTTTAATATAGTGATCTTTTACAAGAATAAACAACAAAAAAACTATACCACAAATATTCTACATAAATGTAAACATGCACGTCTACTTCATAATTATGCAAAATGAACTTCAGGCCCAAGATTTTTTGGGGGGGGTACTGGGAATCGAACTTAGGACTTTGCGCTTGCCTGGCAGGCGCTGCACCACTGAGCTGTATCCCGAGTCGCAAGATTTTAAAAATCATTAAATGAGACAATGAACCCAAGAAGAAATAACAGCAGCAAATAAAACATACATTTTAGCTGGGTGTGGTGACACATGTCTGTAATTTCAGCACTTGGGAGGCAGAGGCAGGACTGCCATAACCTTGAAGACAGCCTGGGCTATATAGTCAGTTCAAGACCAGCCTAGACTACATAGCAAGACCCTGTCTCCAAAAACAAAAACAAAAAACCCCATACATTTCACAGTATTTCAATTAGTGTTGTCTTGCTATCTATTGGTTAAGGCCTGAGTTTCAGAAATCCTACATTCCTTTCCAAATGGGAATATCTAATATATATATCCACATAACAGACAAATAATTCTCTTTAAAAATAATGTAACAAACATATCATTCTTTGTCTCTGTCTCCCTTTCTTCTGGTGAACCAGCCTCTGAAATAAGGATTTCAAGTTTTCCTACCACTAAAGCACACCACACACAGGAGGAAAAAAAAAAAAATTCTCTAGAGAAAAATGAGTGGCATTATCACAAATCTCTATCTTGTTTATATTTCCCCAGCACATGTTTTACTAAGATTTGCCATGGCTCCTCAGGCACATCAGATTTAGTCTTATCGTCTCCCCTAAATGACTCACAGTGCAGCAGACACTGTATAAAGTAAAAGCAATTTAGCAGTTTATTTAGAAACTTCAGCATGGATATGTTCAGTCATTCGCCCACATCCCTGGAATGTTATTTCTATGTCTAACCCTTACACTTCACTGGTTAATTTTCTCCGCCTCCTCCTCCACAGGCTGTAAGTGCATGAATGTCTAGTCCTGTGATGACAGTTCCCGCTATTAAGGAGCTCATACAAACCAGAGTTCAAGCAAGAAAAAGGTCAGTTTGTACTCATGGGGCACTCCATGTGGGTCAGAATAGAGGAAGAGTCCATGAAGACAAAAACTACAGAGCCCTGGATATGGGGTTTGGAGTGGGGTGAAAGGAGCAGAGAGACAGTGAAGGCACAGATACAGGAACAAAAAGTCCAATTTGGCTGGCATGAAGATACCCACATTCTTGTGTCAGGCCACATTCTTGATTTCCAAAGAGAAAAAATTCCTTACTCTGCCTGGCTTCCCTATCAGAAACAGAACCACTGAAAGCTTTGTGTAGAAAACAAAAACCAGAGCTGTGCTAGAGAAAAACCTGGGCAGGAGAGATGACAGGGGAGAGTCTAAAGCTCAGAAAGCTCGATTCACCAAGCTTTGTGCCACATACAAGTATTTCCTATAGAAACAAACATCTTACGCTGAAAGCCACAGTTCCAGCTACATAAATAAAGGCTTAGGGATTATGGGTAAATAGGTATTTTAGTGCAAGTTCCTGGAACCTGCTCCAATTTGAGCCAATTAAAGGCAGTGAAACAATGCCCACATTCAGCAGCATTTCAAATCTCCAATGATGACCTTTACCTTCCCTCAGCTATCATTACCACAGAATTATAAAGCAATTATTAATCAGTTCATTATAAGTAAGTTCCTGCTGCCTCATAAACCACTGAGCCCTCATGATGGGCAAAGAACCCACCACAAGTACCAGCCCACGCCTCCCACCTACACTGGGGCAGAGTGCTGCTGCAGGTGTGTTGCAAGGTAAGGACTCCTCCTCCCATTTCAGCTTACTGAAGTCACTATGTGGATGATGCGACTCTCACCAAAGCCCCCATCATGGACCATGCATTTCCTTTGTAGGTCCTGACTGTTTTCCTCCACCAGCTGAGTGGAGGAACGAGAGAAAGGAGAATCATTATTAATGTCTGGATGCCCATAGAACCAAAGTAGATAGGAATTTCTTAGCAGATATTCATCCAAAGTACAGAAATAGGCTGTTCTATACTAATCATGGGACAATTCACCACACTCGCTCATTATGGAAAATTTACAAGTGATCAGTTTCCAACAACATCGGATTCATTTGGAAACTGCACACTGCAGAGGGCAGTCTTGTGACTTTCTTCCAGTTTTATATAAAAATATAAACTAGGAGTCAGGCACAATGGTACAAAATCATAAGCAGAAAGATCTTAATCAAGGATTGTCCTCATTCCATATTGCAGAACTCCTATCTAGATTTTAGTTTTTAGAAATTGACTGCTGGCTCTGTTTTTTTTTTTTTTTTGGTACTGGGAATTAAACTCACAACCTCGTGCTTGTCAGGCAGGCGCTGTGTCACTGAGCTACATCCCCTGCCCTGTTGGATCATTTGTTCAAAGGAGTTTCTTTTAATGGAGTACTCACTTGCAAAATCGGCTTGAGCAGTCAGTATGTTCCTCTCTTCCATTCCTACCCTAGTCCCACCCTACTAAAACCCAGTGAATGAAGAACACCAAGGATGGATCCACATGGAACTAAAAGCCTCAAATTAACTTAGTCACATTCATTAACATAGTAGCTACTGGCTTACTCTGCTCAGTCAGCCTAGAGCATTCTGGGACTATTGGGATCTGAATTCTAGCTGGAAGTACCAAGTGCTTTTGTCTTTTTAAATCCAATAAATATGCTAATGTATACTAAAAGTTCCATGTGTAATGTGTAAAAATCTCTGATTTTGATAAATGAAATTCAAGGGTGGGAACATGGACTGGGAACAGAGGACTGGTCATAAACCAGCCATCTGCTTCCCTTCCCTGGAAATGAGGGGGTTGATCTAGAATATCTTTGGTGTCCAACCCAGTTGACACTCAAGAACTCCACTGAAGTCCATTTGTCAGGCTGAGTCAGACAAACTTCCTTACCACTTTATGTCAACAACTTAAAAGTGGTTGTAACCAATTTCTCTGATGTAGTTTGAGTTCTCCCCTTCCTCCTTATGCCTCAAAGATGTTTTGTCTCATTGGTGCAGACCATTTGCCAAACTGATGGCTGCTGAGATTTAAAACTAAATCACTGACCTGGTAAAGACCTAGCCATTGAGTAATCCAGCCCAGGACACATTTGTTTTTCATTTAAAAATGTTAACCAAGTAGAAATATATTTGTTAGTTCTATAAATCTACTTAAACTTTGCAGTAGGAGATTATTCAAAAATTACATGAGAAAATCACCCATCACCACTAAGTTAAAAACTTGAATATCAGAGAGTTCCAAAGCCTCAAACTGCTTATAGGCACTGATCCACAACATTTTCCCTGTGGCAATGGACTCCACTCGAGTCTAGTCTCGTAGCATGTTTATGTACCATGAAGTAGATTTTGAAAGACTGAGTGCTAATCATTACTGTCATTGCCAGACTTACTCAACTGCAAGTCATTTTTTCTTTTTCTTTTTTTTTTTTTTTTTGAGATAGGGTCACACTATGCAGTTCAGGCTGGCCTTGAGCTCACTTTGCAACCCAGGCTGGTCTTGAACTTGCAATGATCCTCTTGCCTCAGCCTCCCAAGTGCCAGGATTACAGGTGTGCACCACCATCCCTGGCTGCAATAATTTCTAAGGGTGTCCATGAGCTGGTTGCTTCCTTGTGGCCGGCTGGTTCCATTGGCAATGGCAGGCCTGCTATTGTAGGGCTGCTGGGTGACACCTGTGGGGAGACACTGGGCCATCATCCTCGCCTCCACTTGGGAGCTGTCGTCACTGCTTCCTGAGGAGCTGTCAAGAGTCTGAGGAACTGCTGCTCGCCTGCTCAGTTACATCAACTTCAGCCTTTAGCTCTCTTTTGATGTCATCCAGCTGAGGTTCATGTGAGGGACTGTCCTTCAAGGGAGAAGTTTAGGGTCCAATTGGAGGCTTTCTTGGAGCTCTGAATGGCATGGGTGGTGGTGGTGGAGGTGGCTGCGATGGTTATGGGGGACGAGTGGGCTGCTGCTCCACTGGGGCCTGGATTTTGCTGCTCCCCTCAACTTGCTTTCTTCATCTGAAGCTGCTTCCCAGTACGTAATCGTCAGTATCAGGATTAATAAGCACACGGTCTTTCTGATAAGGCTGTCTGTTCCCCTTGAACACAAGTCACTGGTGGTGTGGATCCAGGAATATGTGGCAGCACAATGGTGACTTAATCTCCTTTGTCAACCTGAAGTTGTCCTTCGCAGGAAGTGTCTATAAGATGCTAGCTTAAAATTGTAATGAATGGGGTAGAAGGAGGCCTGTGGCCACTTCTCAAAGCTCTCTCTGAGGCGCAGACGATGCTCTTCATGGTCCAGCCATGGCTCTGGATCAGTGTCCTACCCTCACCAGCATCCGGCAGGGAGCTTACCGAGAGCTCGGCCAGAGCCTACCAGGGGTGGGAAACAAGTCTCCATCCTCAGCTTGCCTCTTCTTTTCTTTTTTTTTTTTTTAATTTACTTAGTTATTTACTGTTTATTTATTTAGTTTGTTTGAGACAGGGTCTCTGTGTGTAGTTCAGGATGGCCTTGAGTTCACACATAGCCCAGGCTGGCATCCAACTTGCAGCAATTCTTCTGCCTCAGCCTCCCAAGTGCTGGGATTACAGTTGAGCACTAGCACACCTGGGCACCTCAGGTGTTTTAAAAAATTTTCTTGAGACAGCTTGCAAATGCTTAATATGTAAAGAGAAAAATATTACTACTAGGTTGGACTTCTCAAAATGTGTTTTTGGTTTTTCGGTACTGGGGATTGCAGTGGGTACTCTGCACTGCACTAGATCCCCAGCAGTCCCAGCTGGTCTCAAACTTGTGATCCTCTTGCCTTGGTCTCCCAGAGTACTAGATCACAGGAGCACACCAGCACGCCAGGCATGGTTTTCCATAAACATACTCATCCTGGAAAGATTTCTAACTAAAATCTATGTTTAAGAAAAGCACCAGAGGGGCCGGGGATTTAGCTCAGTGACACAACACCTGCCTGGGAAGCATGAGGTCTTGAGTTCAATTTCTGAACTGAAGGGGAAAAAAAAAAAAAAAAGAGGGCTGGGGAGTTAGCTCTGCAGCACAACCACCTGCCTCACCTGCCTGGCATGCTCAAGGTCTTAAGTTCGATCCCCAGTACCAAAAACAAAAACAAAAACAAACAAAAAAACCCAGAAACCTTTCTCATATTTGTTTTCCTAGAAAAGCACAAAGGTCAGGCTGTTTCCATATGTAACACCATCTTAAGCCCTTTCCTATTCTAAAAATTTAGAATAATGTGTTAATAACACCATTTAATGTATGTATTAGACTAAAGACAGTTAAGAAATCTCAATAGAAAACTGTTTTACTGGTGGTTGACCTGGTTCTCATACTCCAAAAGTAACTTTTTAGGGGTCAAAGTATTCTAATAATCAGAACCCAGAAAAGTTGGGGAGAAAGTAGTTTTGGGAGCTCACTAACTTACTCCATACCCACTTTCAAAAGCAGCTCACATTTAACTGTCATCATTACAGAAAGAATCCATCTTGAGTTAGGCTATCCAGGGAAAGAAATAGCATACAGAACACATCAAGGATATGGTCCACAATCAACAACCCGAAGTTCCACAGCAGTAACACGGACAGAATGAACTTTGGTTTCTCCGTAAGTTCTTTACTTGCTTTTCTTCCATCGATGCATTTGCAGCATCTATGGTGACACATCGGGAAAGAAGCAGAAACTTAATCTTTGTGAGCAAATCACAGTGCTACTGCAGAGTATACTAGGGCACATTTTATTTGCCATTCCTGACAAACAGGCCTGCCATTCTTATTTCTTAGAAAGGTGGCAGCAGGGGCAAAGACCTCAGGGCCTGTTCCATGTCTCTTTCTCAGCTATGCTGATATGAAACAAAGTCTTCATTTCATAAAACTAAAACTGATAAACAGCCACTCAGACCCAGAGAATAAGGATTTTGAAAGTTGAGAGAGCACACATTATTTCAGTTCTCAAGAGTAAAACATGCAAGGACTGGTGGTAAAACTCAGGGGTGCAGTGTGTGCTTATCATGAGTAAGACCTGGGGTTCAATTCCCAGTACTGAAAAAAAAAAAGTAAAATAAAAGAAAAACATAATAATATGTAAAATAATGAAGTTTTCAAGAAGCAAAGAATTTAAAAAATAACCAAAGGCACTTGATAAGATGGTGGCGGGCTGGGTGTGCCTGGCAAGCACAAGGTCCTGAGTTCGATTACTGGTACCAAAAAAA
>RJWT010048493.1:0-11142 GCA_004365215.1 Cuniculus paca | reverse complement strand
GAAAATAAACAAACAAAAGCATACGCTGACAAGGATGTGAAGAAAAAGAAACTCTCCTATACCTTGCATTGGTGGAAATGTAAATTACATGCTACACTTGATCTTAGCCAAAAGGCCAAGAAGCAATGGAAATGTAAATTAGAACAGTTGCTATAGAACTATATGAAAGTTTCTCAAAGAAGTCAAAATACAAGCTGGGCGTGGTGGCTCACGCGTGTAATCCCAGCACTCGGGAGGCTGAGACAGGCGGATCGTTGTGAGTTCGAGACCAGCCTGGGCTACAAAGTGAGCTCAAGGCCAGCCTGAATGGCATAGTGAGACCCTGTCAAAAACACCAGGGGTGGGGATCTAGCTCAGCGGTCTAAGTGCCTGCCCGGCAAGCGCAAGGTCATGAGTTCAATCCCCAGTGCCGAAGGAAAAAAAAAAAGTCAAAATACATGTATCATGCAATCCAGTTGTCCCACTTCTGGATAAGGAGAAGAAATCAGCATATTAAATAGATGCCTGGCTGCCCATTTGTTGAGGCAGTATTCACAGTAGCCAGGATATAGGACCAGGCTCAGCCCATTAACAGAAAAATGCGTAAAGAAAATGTGATACAAACCAGGTCTGGTGCTGCTTGCCTATAACTACAGCACTTTGGAAGACTAAGGCTCATAAATTCAAGCCCAGTGTGACCTTTGTCTCAAAATAAATAATTAGAAGGGCCTGAGGCTTGTAGCTCAGTGGGAAAACCATGGGTATTCAGTCTCCAGTACCACAAGAAGGGGATCAGGGAGGAGAAAAAGAAGGAGCAGAAGGAGAAAGGAAAGGAGGAGGGGTAGAATAGAAGAGAGAAAAGGAGCAGGAAGAGGGAGACGAAGAAAAATGAGGAGGACGAGGAAGAGAGAAAGAAAAGGAAATGCGGTATATATACAATGGATTATTATTCAGTCATAAAGAAGAATGAAATCTTGTCATTTGCAACAAAGTGGATGGAACTGGAGGACATTATATTAGTTGAAATAAACTAGACACAGAAAGACAAGTATCACATGTCCTTTCTCATAATGTAGAAACTAATAAAAAGCTAAAAGTAGAGGAATGATTACTAGAGATTTGGAAGTGTGATTTGATCATATGCATATGTGTTGAAATATACCGAACTTCAGTGATACACACAATCAATGTGTGCTAATAAAATACTTTTTAAAGTTAATCTCTGTGGGGGCATAGTCCAGGTATACATGAAATGGATATATAGGAGTAAGGGACTTTTGAAGCCACACACCCAAAACCCCCTGGAATGCAAGGTTAGAGATTAAAAGACACCCTGAAGGGCCACAGGTTCAGCTAGGATCAAATACACTGCCTTAAGGAATGAATGCTCTGGCCTTTGTCCTCCCCATACTCCATTTGTCCCAAGGTTGGTAATTAAACAGACCACCCTGACCTTCCCCAGCGAGTTCCTGCTCAGACTTCTTCATTTTTCTCTTATCCTTACTTCCTGGTTTTGTCAAAAGCTCACAGAGGCATCAGCTTGGGGCTGTCTTTATAAGACTTTTTCACGCTGAGGAGTGAGGGTGAATGGTGGCCCCATCTGGGCTTCTCTGGGTTCGGATTGCACATTGACTCTGAGTAAGTTTTTGGTTCTTCTTTGGGTCATGCCAAGGTCCTGAACTGTGACAGACCTCACTGAAGTGGAAAGTAGAATAGTGGAGTGAAGGATGATAAAAGTTGGCCAGTAGTTACAGTTATATAGGAGACATAAATTCTGAGATTCTATTGCATAGAGTGGGACTACAGACAATAATTAACTGTGGATTACAAAACAGGTGAATGAAAATACATTGAATGTTTGCATCACAAAAAATGATAAATGTTTAAAGAAGGAGGTATTTACCCTGATTATAAAATTATACATTATATAATGTATACATGTATTGGAACATCACACACATATACATATATTTATTATTTTTATGTTTCAACTAAAAACTAAAAAATATGTTAAAATTAAACTTTGAAATTCACTTTCTTGGTTCTAAGGAGACTGTTGATATATTGGATTTACAGATCACTTCTATCATTTTTAACAGAAGTTTGCAAAAGTTCTATTGGATTTACATATTCCTTTGTAACATTTTTGCTATTATAAATAAAATACTTGTTTTTTGTCTTTGCTGGTGTATAGACGTGCAATTTGTTTTAATCACCTTATAGAGTATTAACATAATGATTTTTTCATGAATTAAAAAAATTAGTCTGTAGATTATCTCAATATTCAGTGTATATTAGGTAACTTATGAATAATGGGTGTTCTCTTTCTTCCTTTCTAAAGTTATAATTCTTTTTTATTGTTTTCTTTTTATTGCAGTGGTTGGCATTGGATTATAACTTTGAGAAAAAATATTTAATAAGTCATCATTAAGTTCTTGTTTATAAATAGCAGTGTGCTTGATTTTTGCTGTAGGTATTAGAAATATTTTTTATGATAAACAAGGTTATCTTCTGTTTCAAAGTTCATAAATGGTTTTATTCTTTGAATTCATTAGCATTTTAATGAATAAATGTTGAAATTATCTAAGTTTGATTTATATGTATTAATAAAAGCATAGTTTTTTCTCCTTTAACTAAGGGAATTATTATATTAATATGTATTATAGTATCATACCAGCCTTTCACTCTATATAATAAATCCAACTTGGCCATGATACATTATATTTTTTATACAGTTTTGGTTTGGGTTTATAAAGAATCAGAAAAGACCTACATTTTTATTTCTGAGTAAGATCAGTTAATACTTACCCTTTCTCAAACCCTGCTTGTCTGTTTAGTATCAAAATTGATACTAATCTAACAAAATGAGTTTAGTATTTTCTATTGTATATTTTCTGGAAGGCTCATCATAAGTCTGAAATTTTCTGTTTTTTAAGCATTTGGTAAATTGTTTTACATATAAAATGATACAGCCCTAGTGTCATTTTCATGAGAAGACTTTTAAATGCTGATTCAATTTCTTTCATGTTATACAACTAGTCAGGTAGTTACTTTTCCTTAAGTAAGATCCTGCATTTTATTGTGTAGAAATACTATATACTTCTATGAACTTTTTCACTATGTCATGTTAAAATAGACTAGTACAAAGTTATTCAAAACAAATACTAGTTGAATCTTTAGTTCTGTCCCTTGTTATTTCCTACATTGTTTACTATGACATTTTTCTTTTACTCTTGACTGGTACAGCAAAAAGTTAATCTATTTTAATAGCACTTTGAAACTCTAATTTTGGCTTTCTTAATCTGCACTATCAGTCTTTTTATTTCCATAATTTTTTCTCTTAATGATTTTCATCTTTCAGGTCTCTTCCAGTTTATTTTGAAATAAATATTGACATCTAACAGGTATATTTTCATAATCATGTGGGGACATCATTTTGACTCATTGTGATATATTGTGCTTCTATTATCATTTAATTCCAGAAATTTTCTAATTATTGTTACGATTTTTCAATAGCCAATAATTTTAGAAGTGTGTCTTAAAATTTTCAAACATATAAAAATAATAAATTTTTTTTATGGTTATTTAATTAGATTGTGACCAGAGGGTATTGTCTGAATGATGCCAATTCCCCGAAATCTTACAAAAATCATTTTATGAGCTTGTGCATGGTCAAAGTTTATAAATATATCATGTATACTCAAAACATTTTTGGGGAGGCACAGTCTCCTAAGAAGGTTTACAAGATCAGATTTGTTAATTTGTAGATAAAATATTCTATATTATTACTAATTTGTACTTATTAGATTAGCTTTAGGACTTATAGTACATTAATTTTTCTTTACACATCTATTGATGTTTTATGTATATCATACAGGATACAGTGGCACATGCCTATTATTCCAGCATCTCTAGTTCTGTCCCTTGTTATTTCCTACACTGTTTACTATTTGAATTGTTTTCCATTTTTCTTCAAGGGATAGTTCATACATGTTATAGTTTCTTGGTGTGAATTACAAGAGTTTAGATTTTTTGAAAAAAATTCAAACTATATTTTTTTCTCTTTTATTGGGCAAATTAAGTCCTCTTGAATTTTAATTACTGGCACACATATACTTTTACCTTCTTCTGTTTCCTAGAGTAATAATATACTTTCTTTAAAATGAGTAAATCTCAGAAGAGTGAAGTTTGTTTCCTTGTTCCTAGAGTTAGCTTGTGATTAGCAAAGAGTTACCTTTATTTTCCTGTTCCTATTTTGTTCAGTTCTTGAAGAGTTTAGTTTGGATGAATGTACCAATAAGTGATCATGTCGTGAAGGAAACAATCCACCCTGTCAAATGTTCATTCATATATGTACATCATTGACCTTGTCTTTCAAAATGAGTCCTTAAAACTGGTAAGTACAATAAGAATAGGACACAGAAGTTCCTGTTCTCCCTCTAGGTTACTCAGCCATCCACGCTTTACCTCCTTCCCACTTACCTTTTATCCATATTCTGGATTCTATCTCTTGGTTCTGGTCAGGGGGCTGGATGGAACATGATACGCTCCCAGAATTCTCTTGGACTGTAAAGGAGGATTCCACATCAAAAGGAACATGTCTGTCTGCATTAATCTTAGAATCTGAAGATAACTCACGTCCCTGTGGACCTTTCCACTTTACTATGGGCTGGGATAACCAAACTGAGGACTGGCAGAGTAGCTGGATGCCTCCATCAACATATCCCATGACGGAAATGAGAGGAGTTGAACTCAGTGCTGGGGAGAAAACAAGAAAAAGATGAAAACACAAATAATATGTATGCCAAAGCCACAGCTATTCTGATCCAGGTTCACCAAGTCCATAGCCATAATTCCAACCACTTGCCTTTCTTTTAGAGTCATATACACTTTTAACACAGCTGGCTATAAGCCCTCACATGGTTTTTGTTCAGGCAACGTGCATTGACTATATGTTGTGTATTCTTAAGCAGTAAGACAGAGATTCTTTAGTAGAAGTGGGAAGAAAGCTGAGTTGCCAGGCCTAAGAATACCTCATTAAAACAACAGTGAGCCAAAATCAAAATAACAGTGAAGCCATTAATCATTTACTGCCATAATATAAGAAAAAAGTTAAAACCAGGAACATGCCATCTCCATTTCCCTTTGCTCCAATAAGAAAGTTTCAACAAAAGAACATGAAAAGATCTGTCCAAGGCGTTAAAGAGACCTAGGACTAAAAGCACCTGGCCTAGGACCTCAAATACATGTCAATATGAGCAGCTAAGTCCTTGACTAAAACTCCAGAGAGTACAATATTACCTATTCACCAAGTCTGGCGGTGGGGAGGGTAGCTTGCCCCATGAGGCATGTTCAATAAAGCCTTTCTAATTGTCTACCATTGGGTCTCAAAAATCACATACAGGATTTTAATCAGGAATTAGACTCTCAGAAACTCACAGACCACCCACAGAAGAATTATAAAATTTTAACAATTCATTGTTAAAAGTGCAACTGTAGAAACATGGTCAAGTTAACACAGAAGACAGTAATTAAATGCCTAGTATCCCAGGTTAGAGTGACATTTGGACCCTGCTGTGTCAGATAAAGTGAGGGAGAGGGAAAAGTGTAGCAGGCAGAAGGTCAAGTAGATACCATGGTACAGATAATGGCCATGTTATAGTCTGTTCAAGGACCTGTAAGCATGTGTTATTTGGGGATGTGATTTCTAAGAGGGGATGGGTATGAAATAAGGTCTAAGCAAGCCCAGAGAATGTCCATGGAGACAACAAGTGCACTGAACAGAAGAGTGGACAGTTAACCTGAAGCTGTTGTAAGCACTATTTTCCTGCAGGGCTGTCTGTTGACTTGCAGAAGGAAGTTATGACCAGACCCATGTATCACAAATCCCCTCAGACATCAGTATGGGAGAGGAATCACAGAAAATAATCAGAAGCAGGATGGTTAGGCAGGAAAGCCACTTAAGTTATTCAGTTGAGAAAGCAGAAAAGGTGGAGAAGAGGGAGAGATGAGAAAGGGTTAGATGGTAGCAGCAACTATTTAGGGGGTTTGATACAACAGGTTTAAGCAGTTGCTGAGGAAATTTTAACCTGACCTCCAGACTTAGGACTTTGAAAACAAAAGGGAGTACTTTCACATGGCAATCATCATTTGGTGATTTGTTTTTACCTATATCCCACAGCAGATAGAATTAAACTTGTTTGCTGTTCTTCGCCATTCCTCAGTTTCTAGAGAAGGGCATGAATCCTAATACGTAAATGTTTGTTGATCAAACAGCTGAGGAAAGGAATGACAGTGTAAAGATGAACAGGAAGTCCAGATAAGATTATGGAAACACATGTATTTCGGCTTTTCCTGCACAGTAAAATCTAAAACCCTGGAAATACAATATGAAGCAATGACAGAAAAACTCCAAAAAGTGGAAAGAAGAAGGGAGACCCATAGGGACTCAAGCATGCAAGAACAACACAACAATAAATTTGATCCATACCCCTAGCCATGAACTAACTATAATCCAGATAAGCTCACTCAAGATCATTGAACACAATCAAGTGGACCCAGCTGTACCTGAAAATAATTGATCAGAAGACCCACCAAAAGTCCATTTGGATCAGAGAATTTCTTCCCTCACCTAGAGACACCTATCCATCTGACCTAGGAAAGCACTTGCTATTCAAACAGGAAGGACTAGAAAATAGCAGCAGGAGCCCCCATATCACCAAATAGCTCTGAAAATCAAATTTTCTGTGTAAACACAACTAGAAAAAGTAACAAGAGACCTGAGTGCAAAACCTGATCAGGTGATTGCCTACAAAATAGGAGCTTTAAATAAGACCCAATGTTTCTTGATGTAGTAGCCAAAGTGTCTCAGTTTCAGAGAAACCAAGAAAATATCATTTTGAGCGAGAATAGCCTGATAACTGATGCCAACATCAAGACAAAATAGAGGGACTGGGGATTTAGCTCATGGCACAAGCGCCTGCCTGGCAAGGGTGAAGTCAGGAGTTCAAGCCCCGGTACAAAAAGAAACAAAACAAACAAACAAACAAAAAACAACAGATATTTTGAAATTATTGACAGGCTTTTAATTAGCTATAATAGAAATGTTTCAACAAGCAATTGTGTTTTATCAAAACAAACGGAAAATAGAAAAATCTCACAGAAAATATTCATATTATAAAATATGGAAGTCTAACAAAAATAGAACAAACAAAATTAAAAATTCACTAAACAGCCTCAATAGTGGAAAAGAAAGAAGAGAGAGTCAATGAAATTGAAATGTAATTAGTATATAAAAATAGAGAAAATATATTTAGGAGAAAAAGAAGAGATGAATAAGAAGGAAGGGAAGAAGGGGGAGGAGGTCAACTTTAGAGACCTGCTGAAAAATATCAGCTATTCAACATTTGTATCATTAGAGTCCCAGAAAAATAGGAGAGAGAAGAAGAAGAGTATTTAAAGAAACCATGACTGATAACTTCCCAAGTTTGGGGAAGCACAAAACTTTAAATTGAAGAAGCTCATTGAACACTGAATAGAAGAACTGAAAGAAATCCATGCCTAAATCTATTATACTTCTGAATACCAGTGATAAAGAAAATAATCCTTAAAGCAACCAGAATGAAATGATAAATTATTAAATAGCAGCAAATTTGTCATGAGACATCTTGAAGTCCAGTAAGAAGTAGCATATTTCTTACCTGAAAGAAAACAATTATAAATGAACACAACTTCTATGTCTGGTGAAACTGCACTTCATGAATGAAGGGGTAATCAGTTTTAGAATCATACCCAAGGAAGGAAAACTAAGGTGGGTTTTCACTGGCAAATGTATTAGTAAGAATAGCTATAAGAAGTTCTTTATAAAGAAAGGATATGAGCAAAGAAGGACGCTTGGAACAGCAGAAAAAATAAGTGAAAAAGAAATAAACATCAGCCGGGTGTGGTGGCTCATGCCTGTAATCCCAGCACTCGGGAGGCTGAGACAGGCAGATCGTTGTGAGTTCAAGAGCAGCCTGGGCTACAAAGTGAGCTCAAGGCCAGCCTGAATGGCATAGTGAGACTCTGTCTCAAAAACACCAGGGCTGGGGATCTAGCTCAGTGGCCTATGTGCCTGCCTGGCAAGCGCAAGGTCATGAGTTCAATCCCTGTGCCGCAAAAAAAAAAAGAAATAAACATCAATACAATAAACTATCTTCATCATGTTTTTACAATCATATTTGATGGTTGAAACAAAAATGATATCATGAGTGGTGCCCACTAAATATAGAAGGAATACTTAAGGCAGTGTTACTTAAATTGGAGAAGTGAAGGGGACAGCAATGAAAGTAAGGCTTCCATATTTTAATCAGAGTGATAAAATCTAGACAATAGCCTGTGATAAATATGTACATACATACTTGGAATACCTGAAACAAAAGTTAAGAAAACACTATAAAGCAATCTACTCAAAAATTCTGAAGTCTGGGGGAAAGAGGGAAGGAAGAAAAATGAGAAAAAAAAACCATATATATATATTTATACACATGGTAGTTATACAGATAGTTTGTCTTAGTTCATTGAAAATAAAGATTTGTGCTAGTATTGTTTGGACAATATTTCATGCCTGTGTCTTGTGCTCTGAGTAACTACTATGAAGATAACAGTATACAATGTATTAATTATTGCTAGTGTCCTATTAGCCTATTCTGAAACTGTTTTATTTTATTTTTACTTTTCTTCTCTTTAAAATAAAATTTAAAAAATTCAGGTCATGATGGAACATTTAAAAATGTTCCAATAAAAGCAAAAATAGACAAATGTGATTATATCAAGCTAAAAAGCTTCTGCACTGCTAAGGAAGCAATCAACAGAGTAAAGAGACAACCTACTGAATGAAAGAAAATGTTTGCCAAGCATAGTTCTGACAAAGAGTTGATACCCAGAATATAGAAGGAACTCAGAAACCTTAACAACAGAACATCAAGTAATCCAGTGTTTTAAATAGGTAAGTGATCTGAATAGACATTTATCACAAGAATATATATATATATGGCTCAATATCATTAGCCATCAGAAAAATGGAAATCGAAACTACAATGAGATGTCATTTCGTCCTAGTTAGAATGGCTATTATAAAAAAATAATATATGCCATTGGGAATGTGAAGAAAAAGGAATTCTCATACACAGTTGGTGGGAATTTTAACTAGAACAGGCATTTAGGACAACAGTAAGGAAGTTTCTCAAAAAAGGAACTTCATTTACTGCTATGCTGCAGTAATGTAGACTAAGTACCCTTAGCGGATAAAAATAAAATCAGCCTAAGTGCCCTTAACAGATACACAGGTAACTGTTTCATATGTATATATTTCAGCTACAAAGAAGAAAGAAATCCTGTTATCTGCAGCAAAATGGATGGAACTGTAAGATACTATATTAGCTGAAATAAGCCAGACACAACAAAAATGTCAACTTGAATGCAGAACAGTGATTACAGAAGAGATAATGAAGGTAATGATGGATAAGGGGAGGTTGGATATGATCAGTACTTGCTGAATGCCTGCATTGATATATACTGAATCCTTTAATATACATAATTAATGTGTTAATAAAAAGTAAAACAAAAATAATATTTTATTAAACTATACAAGGTCAATAAAAGAGAAACAGTGAAAGGAGAAATGAAAGAAATGAATATCAATAATGAGATATCAAGTGTAGACTCTATCATATAGCTCACTTAAATGGAAGTGTTCTAAATAAACCAGTTAGGTAGAGAGTGGCAAAATAGATTAAAAAGTTCAACCCAACCATATGTTAACCATTGACATAGCTAGGTTAAAAGTAAAAGGACAGGAAAATCAACAGGATATACCCAGTTCTCGTAGCCATTTGGAGGCAGAATGGATGCTTCCCTCCATAGAGAGGATAAAGCAAACAAGCAGGTCTAAAAATGGCATAAGAAAGAAGGAAGGACAATGGCTTGGGCTTAATTGCAGTTAGGTGTAGAGCTGGTATTTGGAATCCCACATGCCAGCAGGATGGTTAAGATGCTAGGGAAGAGGGACATTCCTACACTGTACATCCACTATGGGACTCAGTATGGAGATTCCTCAAAACACTATAAATAGATACACCATCTGATCCAGCAATACCATTCTTTGGTATATTACCAAAAGAATCAAAGACAGCACACCAGAGTGGCACACACATACATATGCTTATAGTGGCGAGATCCACAGTAGTTAAGCTGTGCTGATAGCCTACATACCTATCAACAAATGAACGTGGTATACATACACAGTGGATACCTATCTGCAGCCTAGATACCTATCAACAGAAAATGTGATGTATATACACAATAGAGAATTCCCAGCCATAAAGAGAAACGTCATTTTCAGAAAAATGAAATAAACCAGGATCAGAAAGTTAAATTTTGCATGTTCTCTCTTACATAAACAATCTAAAAGTAAATTTAAAAATAAAGAAATGCAGGAGAGATGACAGAAAATTAGAAGGTAGACTTTTAGAGATAGAGAAAGGGAATGGGGAGGTTGGAGGAGAGAGAGAGACAATGATGATGAAATTAATCAAAATGTCTTATATGTATGTACCAATGCACCAAAATAAATCTCAATTCTGAAGAATATGCACCAACAAAAAAAAAGATTGTTATATAACCATGCAAACATTAATTTTAAAAAAAGGAGTAGCAACATTATTATCATATAAAGTAGATTTCAGAGCAAGAAAACTATTAAAAGAAAGACAACACATAATGGAAAAAAGATAAATCCACCAAGATATAACAGCCCTAAATATAGATTCACCCATCATGAAGGACAGAAAACATGTAATTATAGATGAAGACTCCAACACATCAACCTCAGCAACTGTTAGAGCTATTAAACTAAACACAAGCAAGGTTGCAGAAGATATGAACAACACAAACAACCGGATATTCACATTTATATCCACCTAACAAAAGTAGAGCAGACATTCTTTCCAAGTGTCAGTGGTACTTTCACCAAGACAGACATCTTGGTTCTTGAAACAAACTGCAACAAACTTACAAGAACTTAAATCACACAGTATATGTTCCCTAACCATAATGGAATCAAACTAAAATTAAATCACACAAAAGTCTTTAGAAAAGCCCCTACATATCTGGAAATAAAAAAAA
>RJWT010048492.1:0-11143 GCA_004365215.1 Cuniculus paca | reverse complement strand
ATGACAATAGATTAACAGTGGTCACTTCCTTCCCTTTTTACATAATTCCTCCCCTTTCACTTTCCCAATATGTATTGTGCATTTTGCATCCCACTAACTCCTTTAGTTTGTTATATTAGGGAGACAACATGAAATTCACCCATGTGACTCTGAACCATTTCATCTATGAGCATGATCACCAGTTTCCTCCATCCACCTACAAGAGCCTTGAGGTTATCTTCCTTTACAGCAGAGTAGGTTTCCACCACATAAAATGCCATGTCTTTCTTATCTATTCTGCAGTTGATGGGCAAGTTACCCCTACTTTTTTTTCTGGCTCCCTGTCACATAGGGCATTATTCTCTCTCCTTTGACTTTCAGTCTATGAATTTTCTTTCTAGTTAAATGTGTTTCGTCTATAGAGCATATTGGTAGATCCTGTCTCCTGATCTACTCTGCCTGTGTTTCTTTCTATTGGTGCATTGAGGCCCTATACATTAATAGTTATGGCCCTCTTGCACTGCCTTGTCTCTGCCATGCTATTTTCCTGCCATTGGCTCCCTATTTTTCCTCTTCATTCAATCTACTGGCCCCACTTGATGGTCCACCTCTGCCATTGTTCCTGACACTGTGGTCCTTTTTTCCTCTCACTAGAATGTCCTTTAGTATTCTTTGTAGGGCTGGTTTGGTGATCATGAATTCCTTGAGTTGTTCTTTGTCATGGAAGTATCTTGTTTCTCCATTAATTTTGAAAGAAAGTTTTGCAGGGTACATCAGTCTTGGTTGGAAATTGTTTTCTTTCAGGACTTCAATACTTCATTCCAGGCTCTTCTTGACCTGATGGTTTGTGTTGAGAAGTTACGTGATTCTGATGGGTTTTGCTTTATAGATGATCTGTTTCTTTTCTCTAACAGCTTTTATTTTTTTAAAAAAAGAAAATAGAACAAAACAAAACAAAGCAAAACAAAACAGAATAGACTCAGACACAACATAGCATTTCAGAACAGAGCACTGCAAGCAATACAGGTCTTCAAAACATAGCAACAGGAGATTAACAATGGTTACCCTAGTATCTCTTGCCTTCTTCGAAATGGTTGTTCATACATTTACAGACAATAAACTCAAACAAAACAAAGTAATATGAAACCAGATAAAACAAGAGTGAAGGCATTACAGGTCTTCAAGTCAGACAACAAGCAACCAACAATGGCTACCTTAATGTCCCCTGTTTTCTTCAAAAGAGCTGTTCCTATCTTCTCACATATTGCAATCAAATAGTAGAAAACATCTAACAGCTTTTAATATTCTGTTCTTGTGTTGAATTTCTGGGAACTTGATTATTATATGTCTGGCTATAGATTTGTTTTGGTGATGGCTAGCTGGAGTTCTATATGCCTCACTTATTTGAATGTCACTTCCTTTTCTCATGCTTGGGAAGTTCTCAGAAATTATTTTTGTTAATAGAATCCTGATGTCATTTGTCTTGACCCCTGCTTTTTCACTCACATTTTTAATTCTTAAGTTATGTTTCTTTGAGTTGTCTTGCAGCCTTCAAATTATTAACTTCCTGGTTCCTTGTTATTTTTAAGAGATCTTCCTCTTTGGGAATGCAAGCTGCAAACCTGTCTTCAAGGTTTGAAAGTCTATCTTCAGTTTCTTTCAAATGGTCTTGCCAGCTTTCAATGGAGTTTTTAATTTCCTGGATATCTCTTTGAATATGTTTCATGCATTCTAAATCTCTCTTATATTCATTCATGGTTTTCCTCTGTTCCTCTATTTTTTTATCTGTGTCTTCTTTAGAGATTCTTAGTAATTCTTTTGTTATGTTTTTCATTTCTTCTTTTACCTGGGATAGTATTTCTGGTCTAATTTCTTTTATAGCCTCATGAAGTTGTTTCTGTACTTTAGTTGACATCACTTCAGACATTTCAGGTGTGTGACTCCCAACATCTTCCATTTTTAGCTCTCCTAGACTTGTGCTGCTTGGGTTGGATGCCAGAGATTGCCTTTTCCTTCTTCATCTTGATGTATTCCTGGTTTCTTCCATACATGTGGGTAGCGGAGTCCCAGGCACTTCCAGCATTGGCTACAATTTCTCTGAAGGGAGACTGTTTGGTTTTCCTAGCAGGTCTGGCCACTGGTATCTGGTGGTGGGTATTCATGCTTCTGCACTGAGCTGGGTACCAGCCCACAAGGGACCTTGGAGTTTGCATGGGAGTGGAGCTGGCCAGGGCCTGCAGATCTAAGGTGGTTAGGAACCTATAAGAAGTTGTCTGAAACATGCACAAGAGCAGGACTCAGTCCAAGCAACTTCCATGGGTTTGCACTCAACCTGGAGTTGCTGGAAGAAGCTGGCAGCAGTTGTAGCCCCAGGCTTATCCTGCCCAACTCCAAAATGGCTCCCAGTCAATCACTCTCTCCCATGGGAAGACTGAGTCCTCTGCACTCTCCGCCAACCAGTGCAGACCTCCATATCTGCCACTCTCTTCTATCTCTGCTAAAGTAAATTTCTTCACAGTATATCTTTAGATCTTTAGAAAAAAACTCAGCTACTTTATGTCTTTTAATTGGAGAGTTTAATCCACTTACTTTTAAAATAATTACTGATAGGGATGAATTTACTATTGCTTCTTTTTATTGTTTGCTATTAGAGTTGTACTTCTTTCATCTGTCTTTCACCTTTTTGACATCTTCCTGTGTGTTTTGTTGTTTGTGTTTATATATTGTGATTCCTTTGTCTTTTCCTTTTATGTAACTTGTAGAGTAATTATATATGTGTTTATCTTGAGGTTTACATAAAACATCTTATAGCTCCATGAGACTTTGCTGAGGAGTGTAGTTAAACTGTGGGGCAGAAGCATGGAGGCTCTGTGAAGAGAGAAAGGTTAAACAAGAAGTTTAGATCAGTGAAGCATGCTATGTCTGGCTGTTGCTAAGAAATTTCCCCAGCAAACTTCCCAGTTTTGAAACAGTTCCTTATCCAAACTGTTTTTCTTCTGCTTTATTCTCTTACATTAATATTCAAAATAAAATTTCGTGGCATCAGTGCTACTCCTGAGAGTCTGTCTAATGCTGGGAGCTCTTGGTTGAGATTGTGCCTCTGGATCCCTCAATGATTGAACTAAATCTGATTTCCTAGTGATCATTCATACTTATACCACTGTCATCTCACACTGCAACATGTAGCCACCTAATTTTATAGCACAGTAAGTTCAAAAACACACAAAAAACTCTACACCTTAACTTCTTACACACATACACACACACATTTCATTCTTTATTGTCTCATATGCATCTATTCAAATTGAATATTTTAATAATTTTTAGTTACACTTATTTTAATACTTTTGTTTTTTAACTTATATACTAGAATAAGAAGTTACTCAATTACTGCCATTGTAGTAAAACAGTATTTTGTGTATTTTCCTTTACCAATAAGTTTCATTCTTCCTTACATTATCATGTTGTTTTATAACATCCTTTCACTTCAACTTGAAGAACTCCCTTGAGCTCTCTTTTTTAGTAGGTCTAGTGATAAACTCTCTCAGGTTTTACTTGCCTAATCTGAGAAAGTCTTTATCTCTGCTTCTTTTTTGAATGATAGTTTTGTTGGGTATAGTATTTCTTGTTGGTATCCTGTTTTGTTTTGTTTCTCAGCTCTTTGAATATATCATTCCCTTCCCTTCTAAACTGCAAGATTTATGCTGGAAAGAAATCTGCATGGTCTTATAGAGATTCTCTTCCATGTGACATGTCATGTGTCCTTGTAGCTTTAAAAATTTCCTGGTTCTCTATTCCCTTTTCCAGATTTGGGAAGTTTTCAGTCACTACATCTTTAATTAAGTTTTCTTATTCTTTCTTGTTGTCTCTTTCTAGGACTCACATGAAATGTATGTTGGTTCAGTTAATGGTGCTGTACTATCACTGTCTTAGTCACTTCCTCATCACTGAGACTCAATATCTAATACCCACAAATTAAAGGAGGAGAGGTTTATTTTGGCTTAAAATTTGAGAGGTTTCAGTCTATGGTTGGCTGCCTCCATGGCAGGATGGCATGGCAGAAGGGTATGGCAAGAAGAGCTACTCACAGGATGGCAGATGAAAAGCAGAAGGAGATGGAAAGATGAGTTGGGGAGGGAGATAAACCCTTCTGTATGTGTCCATCATGACCTGTCTCTTCTAACCAAACCTCCCCTCCAAATAGCAAGACAGATATAAGCCCCATAATCCAATCATGTTTCTAAAGCTCTACCCATGAGCACATTAGAATCTGAGGGGACATCTAGACATAAACAATAACAATCATCTAGAATATTTTTTGTCTTCCACATCTGGATTTAAAATATACATGTAAATGATTTTGTGTATTAACCAGAAGCCAATTACCTTCCACTCTCCAAATGGGTATTCTATTGAACCAGTTATTGATGCAGCACTTTCCTCCCCATAGGTCAAGTGATCTTATATGTTTAGAACTGATTCTAGATTTTTTTATTCTGTTTCAGTAGTCAACTTCTCTATCCTTATATCAGTGCTACCTAGTTTATTTACTATCATTTTATGTCTTTTTAGTTTTTGAAACAGGGTCTTGCTAAGGCTTTCCAGATTTGTGATCCTCCTGTTGCAGTCACTTAAGTATTTCTGATCATAGAGATCAAAGAGAACCTCTGTAAGACTAGCAACAGATTTTTTTTCAGTAGAAATCACTGCACTTGGGTATAATAGGTCTTAAAATAGTGTAAGTCTCCTAGCTTCATCTTCCTTACAGATTGTCTTGGCTGTTCTTGCCCTACTACCACGTCATATATATTTTGGAATCAGCTTACCAACTTAATAAAACTCATGGAATTTTGAATATAAATATATTGACTCTATCTTTAATTTATTAGCATTTACCTCTACTTTAAGTAGATGATTTTGCTTTTTCTCAGATAATGCAATGATCTTAAAATACACAATTCTTATTTCTGTTTTGTGCTGCAATTTTCAGACATTTTAACTCTGCATACTTTTAAACACTTAGAGACATCATTTATGTGGTTGTTGTAGGAAACAGTAAGTATTTGCTTGATTGACAGATGTAGTACATTTTGTTCAACTCTTCTTGTTCTCTTGCATTTCTGCACTATCATTTGACATCATTTTTCATGGACCTAAAGAAATTTTTTTATTACTTATATTTTTTAATATAAAAAAGTCAATAAAACAATGGTACAAAATTTCAAAATAAGATGGTAGGAGAGTAGCAATGGTTAATACATTACATATTGTTATCTTCAAAGTAGTTGCTCATATTAAAATATATAGGCATTAAAAATGATCAAATAATACAGCATAAAACTTTCTTTTCAATGAATAGCAATTAATAGTATAACTATCTTATTTTTTGTATATATATATTTATTTGTTTTTCCTTTTCCATTCCTTCTTTTCCCCATTCCCTCATTCTACTTTCTCTTTCTTTTTGAACAATTTCATCCCATTTTACAATATCTATTGTACATTTTGGATCTTATTTACTTTTTCAGCTCCTTACACTAGGGAGACAATATGATGTTCAAACATGCAAGTCTGATATATTTCACTTTTGAGTATGCATCTCAAGTTGCATTCATTTCACTATAAATGTCTCAAGTTTATCCTTCTTTATAGCTGAGTAGTACCCCATTGCATAAAAATACGACATCTTTTTCACTCATTCCTTGGTTGATGGGCATGTGGGTTGTTTCCAAGATTTAGCTATCACAAATTGTGCTGTTATAAATACAAGTGCACATGTATCACTGTAGGATGATGTTTTTAATTCTTCTGGGAAAATACACAGAAGGGGAATAGCTGAGTCAAATGGGACCTCTAATTCTAGTTTTTTGAGAACTCTCCACAATGATTTCCACAGTGGTTGTACCACTCTACATTCCCACCAAAAGTAGGGAGGGGTTCCTTTTTCCTCACAGCTCCACCAGCATTTGTTATTGATTGATTTCTTGATGATAACCAT
Source organism: Cuniculus paca (assembly GCA_004365215.1). Classification (NCBI taxonomy): domain Eukaryota; kingdom Metazoa; phylum Chordata; class Mammalia; order Rodentia; family Cuniculidae; genus Cuniculus; species Cuniculus paca. The sequence continues at coordinate 5,166 of RJWT010048492.1, read as the reverse complement.
TCTTACTGGGGTGAGATGGAATCTCAGTTTTATTTTAATTTGCATTTCTCAAATGACCAATGATGTTGAACAGTTTTTACATATTTACTTGCTGTATTTATTCAGTTGAGAAGTGTGTGTTCAACACAGATGTCCATTTTTGGACTGGGTTTTTGAATTTCAGAAATCTGCTTTTTTTTCAAGTCTTTATACATTCCAGATATAAATCCTTTGTCTGAGGAACAGTTGGCTAAAATTTTTTGCACTTTGTAGGTCGTCTTTTCACTCTATTGGTGATTTCTATTGATATGCAAAAGCTTTTTAATAAGATGAGATCCCAGTTGTTGATTCTTTGAAGGATTTCCTGTGCTGTTTGGGTTTTGTTCATAAAGTCTCTGCCTACCCCTATGTTTTCAAGATTTTTACCTACTTTCTCTTCCATTAGATTTAGTATTTTTATTTTAATATTTAGATCTTTGATTCATTTTGACTTTAGTGCATGGTGATAGACATGGGTCTAGTTTTAGTCTTCAGCATGCAGAGAGCCAGTTTTTCTCACACCATTTATTAAAGATGCTATCTTTCTTCCAGTGAACATACTTGGCCACTTTGTGACAGATAAGGTGGCTTAGTGTGTTTGTAGTTGTGACTGTATCTATTCCAATGATCTTCAGGTCTGTTTTTATTCCAGTACCATGCTGATTTTATCACAGTGGTTTTGTAGTATATTTTCAGGTCAGGGATTGTGATGCCTCCTGCCTTACCTTTGTTACCCAGAATTGTCTTTGCTGTTCTAGGTCTTGTCTGCTTCCAAATGAAGTTTAGGAATTTTTTTCTCTAGTTCTGTGATGTATGTTAATGGTATTTTGATTGGGATTGAATTAAATATGTATAACAATTTTTGGCATAGAGCTATTTTCACAATGTTGGTTCTTCCTATCCATGAACAATGGTTATCTTTCCATTATCTCAATCCTCTTTGATCTTCTCTTTCAGAGTAGTGCAATTTTCAATATATAGATCCTTTGCATCCTTTGATAGATTAATTCCTAAATATTTCATTTTTAGGATGCTTTTGTGAAGGGTGTGGTTTCCTTAATTTCTCTCTCAGTGAGTTTGATGATTGTGTACAGGAATGCTATAGATTTATTTTTTAGTACTGGGAATCAAACTCCGAACCTTGTGCTTTCCAGGCAGGTGCTTGTGCCTCTGAGCTATATTCCCAGCCCTGCTACTGATTTTTCACTGTTGAATTTATATCCAGATACATTACTGAATCTGGTTATTAACTCTAGACATCTTTTGGTGGAGCTTTGAGGGTCTTTTATATCATATCATCTGTGAATAATGATAATTTAAATTCTTCCTTTCCTATTCTGATTCCTTTTATTTCTCTCTCTTGTCTAACTGCTCTGCATAATGTTTCCAGAACTGTATTGAATAGGAGTGGTGATAGTGGACATCACTGTCTTGTTCCTGATTTTAGAGGGAAGGCTATAAATTTTTGTTCATTTAGTATGATGTTGGCTGTTGGTTTGCCATGGATGGCTTTTACCAGATTGAGGTAAAGTTAATCTATTCCAATTTTCTCTAGAGTTTTTAGCATGCATGAGCATTGGAGTTTATCAAAAGATTTTTCTGCATCTATTGAGGTGGTCATATGATTTTTTTCTTTGGCTCTGTTGATATGATGCATTGTATTTATCAATTTGTGTATGTTGAACCATTCCTGCATTTCTAGGATGAATCCCAGTTTGTCATGGTGTATAATCTTTTTGATGATTTGATGCACTCTGTTTACTAGTATCTTATTGAGAATTTTTGCATCTAAGTTCATTAGGAAAATTGGCTTGTAGTTCTGTTTATTTGTTGGATCTTTCTTTGGTTTTGGTATCAGAATAATACTTGCCTCCAGAAATGAGTTAGGGAGTATTGCTTCCCATTCAATTTCACTAAAGAGTTTGAAGAGTACTGGCATCAAATCTTCTCTAAATTTCTTGTATAATCCAGCAGTGAATCCATCACGACCTGCACTTTTCTTCATTGGTAAGTTTTTAATTATATTTTCAATCTCATTAACTGATATTGAGTTATTCAGAACTTTTATATCTTCTTGATTCACCTTTGAAGATTCATACTTACCCAGGAATCTGTCCATTTCTTCTGTGTCTTCTATCCTATAAGAATAAAGATTTTTTAAGTATGCATTGATGATCTTCTGAATTTTCACAGGATCAGTAGTGATTTCACCCTTTTCACTCCTCAGTGAATGAATTTGAGTCTTTTCTTTCCTTTTTTAAATAAGATTGGCTAAGGATTTATCAATTTTATTTGTTCTTTCAAAGAACCAACTCTTTGGTTCATTAATTATTTGTATTGTTTTCTAGGTCTCCATTGCATTAATTTCTGCTCTTGATCTTTATAATTTCCTCCTTTGTATTCAGGTTTGTCTTGCTCTTGTTTTTCAAGAAGCATGAGGTGCAACATTTGGTATTTTATTTGTGCTCTTTCTGTTTTCCTGATGTGAAAATTCACTGCTATAAATTTCCCTCACAGGGCTGCTTTTATTCCATAAGTTCTTGTGTATTGTATCTACATTGCTGCTTAGTTGTAGATTATTTTTTAATTTCTTCCTTTATTTCATCTGTGACCCACTGGCTATTTACAAGGGTGTTATTTAATTTCCATGTGTTTATTGAGTTTTTTGTTTCTTTTGCCATTAATTTCCAATTTTATTGCACTATGCTCAGATAATGTGCATGGAATAATTTCAATTTCTTTGCATTTACTTAAGCATGTTCTGTAGGTTAGTATATGATCTACTTGAGAGAATGTTCCATATGCAGCATAGAATAATGTGTATCCTGATGATGTAGGGTGGAATACACTGAACACATCTACTGTGTACATTTGTTCACAGGTTTGGTTCAGTTCTTATATTTCTTTGCTGGTTTTTTGTCTAGTTCATCTGTCTCTTTGTGACAATGGGGCATTGAGGTCCCCTGTTACAACTGTGTTATTGCTTATTTGGTTTTTCATGTCTATTAGTATTTGTCTTACATAGTTGGGTGCTCCTGTATTTAGTGCATATATATTTATAATTGTTAACTCTTCCTCTTGAATTTTTCCCCTAACAAGTATGAAGTGACCTTCTTTACCTCTTTTGATCATTCTTGGTTTGAAGTTCACATTGTCTGCAAGCAGAATAGCTAACCCTGTTTTTTTCTGGATTCCTGTTGTATGGAAGATTGTTTTCCATCCTTTGACTTTGAGTCTATGAATTTCTTTTTGAGTTAAATGTGTTTCTTGCATGCAGCATATTGTTAGATCTTGTCTCTTGACCTCTTCTGCCAGTCTGTTTCTTTTGATTGGTGAATCGAAGTCATTTATATTAATAGTTATGACTGATATGTATTGGCTTGTCTTTTTCATGGTGTTTATCTATTGCTGATTCCCTGCTTTGCCCCTCTACTTAATTCCTTACCCTACCTAGTGGTTTCTTTTTGTTGCTGTTCTTGAAATTGTAGTCATTTTTATCTCTGTTTAGACTATCTTTCAGTATTCTTTGTAGTGCTGGTTTGATAGTCATAAATTTCTTCAGTTGTTCTTTGTCATGTAAGTATCTTATTTCTCCATTATTTTTGAAAGATAGCTTTGCAGGTTACATTAATCTGAGTTGGAAGCTTTTCTTTTTTTCAGAACAAGAAATACTTCACTCCAAGCTTGTCTTGACTTGAGAGTTTGTGTTGGGAAGTCTGCCATGATTCTGATAGGCTTTCTTTTCTAGATGATGCTTCTTTTCTCTAACAGCTTTTAATATTCTGTTTTTGTGCTGAATTTCTGGAACCTTGACTATTATATGTCTTAGTGTAGTTTTGTTTTGGTCATGACTATTTGGATTTCTTTATGCTTCATTTATTATTTATTTTTATGTCAAATTCTTTATCTGTGCTTGGGAAGTTTTCTGCCATTATTTCTGTGAAGAGTTTTTTAATGTCATTTGTGCTGTCTCCAACTTTCTCACCGACCTCAATCAAACTTATGCTTCTCTTCTTTGATACATACTGTAGCTGTTAGATTGACTTTTCATGGTCATTTTCAATTTTTAAGATATCTTTATTTTCATGATCACTAGCTGCAATTGTGTCTTCAAGGCGTGAAATCCTACCCTTTCCTTCATTCAATCTATTGAATACACTTTCAGTGGAAGTTTTAATCTCATAGATTTCTGTTTGGATCTGTTTCATGGATTCCATTTGTTTCATATGTTGGGCATTTTTTGTTTCCATTATTTTTCTAAGCTCATCTAGTGTTTTCTCTGTGTCTTCTCTAGTATCTTTGACTTTAAGTAGCATTTCATTTTGTACCTGAGAGATTATTTTTTCTATAGCCTTTTCCACTTGTTTGTTCACATCTGTTGTTATCATTTCAGAAATTTCCAAGGTTTGCCTTCCAATTTCATCTCTCTCATTGGGTTCCAGGCTTGTTCTCAGTGGCTGGGGCTCTGGGGTTGCATTTTTCTTGTGTCTTATCATTTTCTATTTTCTTTTTTAATTCTATTTTGTTTTCTATGTTCATCTTTGCCAATTTCTTATGACATATAGCTTTATCACTAGTATTGAGGATTTCCTAGGAGATGTCTATTCTTCAGAGATGTCCTCTAGATGTAGGTATATCTTTATAGCTATCCCAAGAACCTACATTCCCAATTTATAAAGGACACAAAATTACTATTTGGCTAAGCCCCAATCTTTTGGTACTAGACTATGGTGATTTATGATCCCATACAACCACAGTGTTATCATACAGGGGAGAAAAACTGTTTATAACATGTAAGATATCCTGGCTAAAATACTACAGTTACTATTGACAATAGTTTCCAATACACATTAACTACTGAAGAACTATAGTAACCATTAACATGCTACCTCTGTCCACAGGAGCAAACTCTAAGATTATATAACAAAATCAAACATGCACCATGCACTTGTATGCACTGACCTTCCCATTAGTGGAGTGCTTTTATACTTCTGTTGGCAGGGGTGGTTAAGATGATGAGGACAGGCTAAAGTGACGAATGAGGTCAGATATAGTAGAGTTGAGGCTGGAGGTGAAAGGATGATCATTCTGGTTTTGGGAAACTGGAGGACACAAGATGGAAAGAATGAAATAAAAGGAGTAATCAGA
>RJWT010048491.1:0-11139 GCA_004365215.1 Cuniculus paca | reverse complement strand
CTCTTGTCCCTACAGACCAGTGGAAACTTGAGGAAGAGGCACAGAGGTTCCTGGTATTTGTATTGTGCAACAGAATAAACACAGGCACTGGAATGATGAGGCTGTGTATTTGACAGAAAGACTGTCTGCATAGCGGTAGGTTTAGTTACAGGTGGCTTTCTAATGGGTGAGTATTCACTATGTCTTTAATGTTAAAAAAAGTTTTGAACCGATCCATGTTGGCATTTTGCTCTTTCTAGTGATTCTGAGTGGAGACAATTGGCTGATTTTGTGATCATGTTGCCAAGCTTCTGCCAAAGCATGTTTCATGTGGGCTGATGAACATTTCATTTTTTACATATACACAAATCCCTACTATGTGGTTAGGGGCACCACCCCCCTGTTACTTCCTATCTTACATTTTCTTTGTTCAAGCAGAGTTTCTAATCAAACCATCATAAGTTCATTTCCATTTCTTTATCGCTGCATGATTTTTCCATGAGTTCCCCAAAGTCCTCACTCACAGGTTGTTATGGATCCTCTTCTGCGTCAGTGCTGTGTCAACTGATGGCTGTAGGAATAAATGTGCTCACTGGGAGTTTATTAGCTTCTATTTGCATCATCATTTTTCTAACAGCGCTGTGGCAGTCGATGCATGCTTGTGTGTGTTTGCTCTCCACGGGGTTTCTTCAGCCAGGCAATTCGGAGTTTCAAAAAATTAGGGTGCCCACCCCAGTATGATGCTTCAGTTGAGAAGAATCATAGGCCTATTCAAACTACAAAATATTGTGGTTTGCTAAAACTATCTGCCAGTCCCTTTTATTGCTTTGTCGCAAGTATTGTTACTGTTTTTCAGTTCTTTATTCATTTAGAATGAAATTAAATAACTTTGGCCAAATTAATTTGCTAGAGACTCAAAGAACCAATTAGCCACATACATAGGAAATGAAATATTTACTGGCTAATTATTAAACAAGAGCCAGAGGAAGTTCCTGTATTGTCTACTTCCTGCCTACCTTTCTTCTGGTTTCTGTTCAGTTGTTTACTGAATACATACTGTATGGTCCTCTATTCCCATTGCTTAATTTCATGTCTTAATAGTTTTTAATGTTAGTAAAATTCATCATCAAACATTAGAATTCATGTTTCCCCAGTTACACAAAGACAACTAAAACTATGAAAAGCAATATAATTCCTAATATGAGTTTTAGACCTCCTTCATCTGCACCTCTTTTACCTTGCATCTCATTTCTGACATTGAAAAGATGGAGAAGGAAGTTTAACTGAGAGAAATGAACTCGTTGGAACTCAACAACAGGTGTTGATGCTGTCTCCAACTCCTGGAAAAAGGCAGGATAGAAATTATTATTTCCACATGGAAGATGAAGTGAAAGGCTTGGAGAGGTTCCATGAACACTTAACATCATGTCATGAGCCACGGGAAGGCTTCTGACTGCGGACCAGTGGTCCTGCGGACCAGTGATGCTGCTCCTCCTCCCGAGGTAGAGTATGGTTAAAAGCAGGACTTTGAGAAGGACAGATCCCAAGACCCTTACCAGCAGTATGACCCTACGAAAATGATTTGTCCTTTTTAAACCTGAGTTTTCTAACCTATAAATGGGATTGATATCTGCTTTTAATGGTGTAGAGATTAAATGGAAAATGTATACTTTGTCAGTGTCTAGTAGAGAGCAAATGTTCAATAAGTGACACGTTATTAGAGTAGAGCCAGAAGTAGCCTCTCAAGGACTCTTGTCACCCTTTTCTGAGAGCCTTTTAAAGGCAGGGAGCATATAGGCTAATAAGCAAGTATGACAGTGATCGATAGCCCATGAGGGCTGAAAAATTCAGAACTATGCAATTTCTCGCTAAAATATGGACCTCTGTGTGAGTTCCAGGAGCCTGTGTTTGGCAGCAGCCTTAATCTTGTCCCTGCAGAATAGGAGTCCTACAGGGAGCGTGGGGAGCTGCCCTGATCCAGACCCTGGATTTCATCTCCAGTTTTGGATCCACCATGCCAGAACTGTGAAAACACTGAAGAAAGCTGCCAGAAGCAACCAGATGTAGCACTCTACTCTTTTTCACGCAGGTCAGGAGTGCTTATCTTTTGGCTGCCTTTATTGAGCATATGGAGCACTGATGAAAAGTGACAGCATCTCATAGCTGTGTTTGAGAGGAAAGGGGGAGAGCTGATTGCAGATTGTAGAGGCATCTCACTGCTTCTTGTTATTAGGAGTCTCATCAATGACTGCTGTGTTGTCACATCCTCAGAATCTGAATCTGAAAAGATCAGTGAACAGTATGAATTTCTTTCTGTCTGATGCACATGCACATATGTACAGCCTACTTTTTGTTATAGTTGAAAATTTGAAAATGAAAAAATTTTCGATTCTGAAATACTGAAATTTCTTAGTCTCCTGATCATAGGGACAGTGGGAAAGACAGGAACTAAGAAGCCGGGTGAGGCTGGTGTTTTCAGGAGCTTCCCCTGAGACCAGGCCTGCTGTGGTCTCCCAACTCTTGTTCTATTACATCTCATAGTTTACTGGGTCTCAAAGATATGTGAATTTAACAACATCTTCAAATTTCTTATCACTAAAAATCCATTGTTTTTTTAAAAAAAGCATTGTTTTCTTCTTTCCCTCTTTTCATCTTTACTTCTCTCCCTCCCTTCCTTTTTTCTTTCAATTTAGTTAATCTCCTCTACAATAAGTGATGAATAATTGGCAGTAAATAGAACTGGGTGACCATCATGTTTACCTTGAAGATGGAAATGTGGCTATCCCTGATAAATGAAAGTGTCATTTCCTATAATAATATCTCCATCATAGATAGGATAACTTTAATTATCTAGGAGAAGATGGTACCCTTGTAACATGGAAGAACCTCATCTGTGTGAGTCGATTTTCCATTGTAATGAAGTACCTGGAATAGTTAACTTATAAAGAGAAAAGGCATATTTTGGCTCATGGTTTTAGAGGTTCCTGTCCATGATCTGATGGACTCATTGCTTTCAGGACTCTGGTAGGGGTGCCAAATGGCCATGGCAGACAGCATGTGGGAGAGCAAAACTGCTCATTGGATGGCCAGGAAGAAAAAGAAGAAGAGGAGGGGCCAGGGCCCTACATTCCCCATTGAGGGCACACCCTCAATGACTTAAAGACTTCTCACAAATCCCCACTTCCTAAAAGTTCCACCACGTACCACTAAAACTATCTCTGACCCATGGGCCCTTGGGGGAGCATTCACCATCCAAATTATACCTGTAAATCCTATAAATATAAATGTCATTTCCAATAATAACATCACCATCATCGATAGGATAACTCATGTTATATAAGAGGAGGTGTTGCCTTTATTACATTTAAGGATCTCATCTTTTCTTGACCCTCTTATACAGAATTGTATTTAGTTCTCTACCAATCCAGAAAACATCTAGTGTCCTATCTTCTTTTGGCCAAATCTGGCCATACTCTTGAGTTCAAAAACCCCACGGACTGATATAGATGTTGGTAGATTACCCTCAAGGTGTAACGTGGAACATTCTTATTTAACACAGTACATGGAATAAAGGACTTTCATAATCTGCTGTGATTCTACAAGAATTGTAGGTTATTTCAAACTTTATTAATGGCATTTTGACATGGACACACTAGCCCATTCATTGGCATACATAATCAACACATATAAGTTGCATGAGGGTGGAACTCCTTTTCATTTTGTTTTCTGCCTTATCTCCAATCCTTAGAACAGTACCTGGTACACGGTAGACTGCCAGTAAATATTTGTCAGTTATGGAAGTAGTTGTGATATCGAAAGACCTTGAAAAATAACTTCCTCATGCTGCAGCTTTTGCATTTTATAAAGTTGTAGACATTAATAAAATATAATTAATACTGTTTTTGTAGAACACTTAATGTAATGTCTGAAAACTTTATTCGGTATAATTCTGAATTCAGAATCAAATATCCTTTTTTAAAATGTGTTCATTGAAGCAGAGGAGAGATATTTTCTAAGTTGTTTAGGAAACTAGTGATGGTGTGATGTTTGCTTGGCTAATTGAGACTTCTTTCTACTATTTATTTTTGACCTAAATGTTTTAGGCAAATGAAGCACTCAGTGATACATATGGATGTTTTGAACAACCACCAGCACCTAAAATCATTTCTTCTTTTATTCATTCTTGACTTTGGACGCTGAAGTTTATCAAATAAAACTCTCAAGGATACTATTGAGTATTCATGATTTATGTGTTTTCTCTAGGCTAGCGAGAAGTAATTCCATATTACACAAAAAGGATGCCTTTAAATTCCTAAAACAGAGTAGTGTTATTTAATTATTTAATGGGCCATATCTGCATATCCTGGAAATTTTTTTCCTTTGCAGTACAATGTTGCACATAATTTATTCATGACAGAGTTATTATGTCTTAGCAAGAGAATTTAAATTAAGGATTTCAAGGAAGTGCTTCTTTCTTTTGTCGATGAGGTTATGAAAACAGAGAAACAGTGGTACTCAGATGATTACAATTAGTAACACCCAGGAAGTGGAATCTAATAAAATGTTGGTTCAGGTAAGGTTTGGGGATCATCTTGATGTTTTTGTTTGGCTCTTCTCTAAATATGCAACTTGGTTCTGTTCCAACTTATTTTTACAATTGAATAATCTTATAAGATTATAATATTTTTACAATATCCATCTTTAAAAATATTAGTTTATAGAGATTATATAGCAAATATACAATTTTGAAATAAAATACTATAAAGAGCACCCATGAAACTATCACCCAGTCCAGAAACCACATCAATGTCAGTGCTTTTTAAATTTTAAATTTTTAAGTAGCTACATAAGAGTTGTACATATTTATGTGGTACCATATGATGTTTCGATTCATGTATACATTTTGAAATGTTCAAATCCGGGTAAGCATATCAATCTCCACAAACATTTATCATTTCCTTCTGGTGAAAACACTTAAAATCCTTTCTTTTAGCTTCTTTGGAATATCATTTACTAATGTATTTGAATCTATTCATACCCTGGCTGCTAGGGGCCATTCCCAACTCCCCTCCCTCCTTGAAGCTGTTATAACCTGAGGTTGATCATTATCAGCACCAGGCTTTTTTTTTTAAACAAAGGTTTCTTTTTTTTTTTTTTTAATGTATGTATTCCCAAATAATAGGTTTAGCTTGGTGTATTTTTTTTATAAATATAGCATCATGCTGTAATGTATTCTTTTTTCTTAAATAGCATTAATTTAGTTGTATTTAATATAAAATAGCATCACCATGATACATTTAATATACATTTAATTCTGCAGATGGAACCAATTTTTAGATTGAAACAATTTAAACCTTCCAGAAGACTTGCAAGAAAAAGTCACTGAACTCTTATATACTGTTTAGACAGATCCATCACTTGTTGACATATTTTTATCATTGTTGCTCTTTCCCTCAGTCTTGCTCCATTCTATTCTTTCTTGATCCATTGATGTGTAAGTTGCATACATCATGCCCTTTTGTGTCCAGATACTTCAGCATGAAACTTTACATGAAGGATATTCCCTCATGTACACACAGGAATAGTATCAAATTCAACAAGTGAGACCAATATACTATTCCATATTCAAAATTTCCCACTTGTCTCAATACAGTTGGGTTCAATTTTATCATCTTAGCATTTAGTTAATAGTTTTTCCCCATTGCTTTGTTTTAGCTGCAGTACATAATTTTGGTATTCTATTTTATCTTTAAATTTTTTGTGCTGTATTTCTTTGTGCTTTTTGGGGGGTAGTATTTGCTTAAGAGATCATAATATGTAACTTTTATTTATTATAATCTACCTCCAGAAAACAGTATTGGACTTCAAAAATAATGAAGAAAACTTAAACATTAAAATTCTCTTACTTCTTTGTACTTTTATTATTTCATGTATTATATCCATCCATGTTATAAACCAGGAATATTATCTTTAGGCAGTCAATAGTATTTAAAAGAAGTGTAAAAAAATGTAAAAATACATAAAAATATTTTCATAAAAATATTTTAAAACAAACCGCATGGTGCCGCATGCCTGTAATCCCAGCACTTGGGAGGCAGAGGCAGGAGGATTGTTAGGTGTTTGAGACCAGCCTGGGCTACAAAGTGAGCTCAAGGCCAGCCTGAACTGCATAGTTAAGACCCTGTCTCAAAAAAAAAACAACAAAAAAATACTTTAAAACAAAACATACAATAGGAAATCTAAAACACATATACATGTATAAAATATATGAAATTTTAAGTGGACTTTATATTTATATCACATATTTAAAACTTTGAGTACTCATCGTTCTCTTTCATCTATATAATTTCCCTTGGGCTTAAAATACTTTTTCACATTTCTTGTAATATAGGGTCTTCTAGTAATCTGTTTTTTATTTTTCGGAGAATGTTAATTTTGCCTTAATCTTAAACAATATTTTCCTTGGAATATACTCTTCTATGCTGTCAGTTTTTTAAAAATATCAAGCTTTTGATGATGCTAGCCCACTGTCTTCTGGCCTCTTTTATTTATTTATTCATTGTGTTTTTCTGATGAGAAGTTGACTGTATGTATTTTTTAGCATTTATGCCCTATATATAAACTCTGTAATATTTTTCCAACTGATTTTCAACAGTTGAAATTTGGCACATCTATGTATAGCTTTGTTTATATATTTATACTTCTTGGTGTTTCCTGAGGTTCTTAGATCTGTGGGTTGGTATCTTTCATGAGCTTTGGAAATTTTTCATCCATTATTTCTTCAAATATTTCTTTTATCCCCTTCTTTTTACTTTCCTGGAGCTCTCATTACTTACACACGATACCATTTTATATACTCTTGTGTATCTTAGATTCTTTTTTACTTTTGTTTTTCCTTGGTGTTTTACATTTGGTAGTTCCTGTCAGTCCTAATTTAAATTTATAGGTCTTATAGATATTAAGTAATCTTTCATAGTTTAATTTATTTACTTTGAGGATTTCTACATTTCAAAAGTTTAAGCTTTGCATAGTTTTCAATCTTCTGCCAAAACTTCATCTGTTCATGTCCATATTTTTCACTGGAACCTTTAACAGAATTTTTGTGGTTATTTTAAAGCTCCTGCCTAGGCATTCTAATATCTGTGTCATTTCTAGGTCTACTTCTTTGGACTACTTATTCTCTTTCTTCTTTGCGTATCTTATAATATTTGATTGCATGTCAAACATCTTATGCAAAGGAGTTTCAGAAATTACAGTAATTTAACCCAGGTTTGGTCATGCAAACCTGTAATAGCAGTCTGGAAGGCTGAAGCAGGAAAGTTATGAGTTCAAGTTCTCCCTGAATAACTCAGCAACTTAGAGAGGCCTTGTCTCAAAATCATTTTTTTTAAATGACTGGGGACATAGTTTATTGTGAAGGCCCTGGTTCAGTCCAGAGTTCTACCTCCCCCAATTACAGTAATGTAAATTTTTTCAGGTCACTAATGAGTGAGCTAAGTCAATCTAATTTGTATTAATTGAGTGTCTCTTAGCTAATATGCTTGGAACCAGAAGTGTTTTGGATTTCTTCTTTTCAAATTTTGGAATTTTTACACAGTGCTCTACATAATGAGATGTATTGTGAATACATTTAAACACAAAATTCCTTTATGTTTATGTATCCTGTATTAGTCAGCTTTCCATTCTTGGAACAAAGCAGCAGGCATTTTCAACTTAAAGAATAAAAGATTTGAGCCAGGCGTGGTGGCACACTCCTGTACTCCCAGCACTCGGGAGGCTGAGGCAAGAGGATCATTGCAAGTTTGAGACCAGCCTGGGCTACAAAGTGAGCTCAAGGCCAGCTTGAGCTGGATAGCAAGACCCTGTCTCAAAAAGACAAAAAAATAAATAGATAAAACAAAATAAAAAAAGAATGAAAGATTTATTTCAGCTGCTCACAGTTGTAGAGGATTTAGTCCATGGTCAGCTGGTCCCAAGTCAGATGACAGTGTAGAAGGACTGATGAAGGAAAGGTACTCATGTCAAAGCATATGGGAAGCAGAGTGCAAGGGAGGGGCCAGAGAAGAAGAGGGCAGAGACCTGATATAGGCCCTAACATCATGTCCATGAACCACTTTCTCCAACTAGACTCCACCTTCTGATAGCCCCTTGAACTGTAAACTCATCCATGGGTTAACTCATTGATGAGGTCAGTGTTCTCACAATTCAGTCACTTCCTCTGGAGTGTCTTAATCTAGTCAGGTTGACAATCAAGGTTAACTGGCATGTTCACCTTAGTCTCATAATCTGAAGTTAGTTTTCTGTAATAATTTTAGAGTGCCTGTATTTTTTTGTTGTTGTTTTTGTTTTTTTAAGACAGGGTCTCACTATGTTCAGGCTGGTCTTGAACTCACTTTGTGGCCCAGGCTGGCCTCAAACTTGCACGGATCCTTCTACTTCGGCCTCCCAAGTGCTGGGATTACAGGCATGTGCAACACCACGCCTGACCTGAGTGCCTGTATTTTGACTGCAACCGATCTCTGTGACCAAGACTGCAAAAAGTTTTAGATTTTTGAAGCCTTTTGAGTATTGAATTTTTGGATTAGGGATGCTCAACCTGTGATTGAAGTGGGTGTATGCTTTGGGGGAGTTTTTGTTAGATTTATTTCACCACTAATTTTCAATATTTTGAAGACAGAATCAGGGCTTTCCCTGTAACAGAGTTTGGGATTTGAGCCCTGGATAACTGAAGATTTCTTTATGATTTCTCACTCAGCACTAATTTTCTGAACAGTGGAAGATAGCTCTCTACTTTTCAGCCTGACTGCTAGCTTTTTGGCTCCAGCTTTCTAAACCTTAGGACATCTCCGGTGCTCTCTGGCCTACCACAGCATTTGGGGGAGTGACTATTGCTGTGACTGGGAGTGAGGCCTGGAGTGTTGAGAGTGACATTCATTCTTTGTTTTAGTCCTCTGACCCTTTCATGCCTAAGCCATGGATAGGTTTCATAAGCCTGGGAGAAGATGTCTCCCAGCTCTCCTGTTCTCCGCAGCCTTGGTGTTACTCCTCCTGTGTGTATGTTGAAGATCAGTGGGAAGGAGCTGGCTGGTGGTACAGACTTAGTTTGTGGCCAAGGCTCCCTGGAGTTCTAATCCATATGGAAGTCCACATGTAGCCATTGATGTTGGTCATAAATTTAGCTAGTTTCTCTTCACTCCTGTTTGTGGTAAATTTCTGTTCTTCCTGCAGCTTTGCGACGGACGGAAGCAGCTGTTGGCCTTTTTTCTCTTGGGGAGTGCCTTCCACATTTAGGCTTTTTTGTGTTCTCAGATCCCTGATAAATTTTAAAAACTCTGCTTTTGTAGCTAATCTGGCTTATTCTCATTGTTAGTTTGGGAGTGATTGCTCTCTCTTGTGGTTTTTAAAAACTTAATATTGTACTTCTCACATTCATTTATATCTTATTGCTCATATATAATTCATTTTAACTGCTATGAGTTGTGATCCAAAAATATAGTGAATGTTCAAATTAAATATTTTACCACAGTGACAAACACATTCCCATGAATTCCCCTTACTTTGGACACACTTATTCCACTGCTCGTGCCACTTTCTGAAGCAGTTCTGGAAGTTCTTTTTTGTGTCTTTAGTTGCACTTCCTGAACCAATTCAAAACATTTACCTATCAAGGTCGTTTTGACTTTGGGGAAGAGCCGGAAGTCACACAGTGCCAGATCCAGTGAATAAGGTGGTAGAAAACACACACAATGTTTTTACTAGATTGTCTTTTCATTGGATGGCAACTGGGCGCAACATTTACTGTATTTTTGATCATAAATCATAGACACTCACTTAAAAGGACTTCCAGAACTGCTTCAGAAAACGGCAAGAATGATGGAATAAACATGTTCGAAGTGAGGGGAAGGTTTGAGGGAATTTAATGGCAGTATGTCTTTTACTGTAAGGTTTTTTTACTTAAAGACATATCATATTTTATGATCACCTCTTGAATGCGATTTGTGTAAATGTGTTAATTCTTCATATTTCTTTAATCTTTCTTTCTTTGACTCCTTACTGAGTGTTGGCATTTCTGATATTTTGTAGGGCAGAATATACAAGACAGTCACTACATAGATTTTGATCTTCTTAAATGTGACCTACCAATGACTGTGACATCCAGACCCAAATGCTTAGCTCTGGATCCCTCGGAGAGAATTTAGTACGCAATTCAGTGGTTTTTATGTGATGAGAAAATAGTTTTTAAACTGCTTAATTCCAACAATCAACTGATTGTTGTTTGAAGTTATATATCATTAAGAGTGAGGTTTATAGAAATATATATCCTTATGTTGAATAAGGTACTTTATGATAAATCTTCTTTTTCTACAGTAATGTTAGTTTTTCTTTGGCTTAAAAAAAAGGCTTTAAAGCTTTCCCCCTTACTTGTGATACTTTGGGTTTTGAAAGTCTTCTCTGAACTTGTGCCTTACTTATTTCCAGCCCCTTACATTGTGAGTCTTCTCGTGTTGCTGGCTGTAGTTAGAGCGTGGTAGAAGAGGTTTCTGATTAAACTCTTGAGCTCTTGTGAACTCCCAGTCCTGTCACTCTCCATGAGAGAGAAAATCACTTCCTCTCTCCTATGGGACCCAGGACAGAGAACATGACAGTCCTCCCTGCGTGTGGGTTTGTTTCCCTTTTCCCAAATCTGTTCCTTCAGTCTGGAGAAATTCTTTATTATCTTTAATGTATACATACTCTTTTTGCCCCATCTCTTGGGTCCTTCAGTCTGTTAAAATAGACTTTCCTGTCCCTCTCAAGAGATTTGTGGGGTGAGTTTACTTTTGACTATAAGGGACCCTTTGTATTTTAGAACAATTTAATCTCCTCTTAACACTCTGATTAAAAACAGGAATAAGGCCATTTCCATACATCTTCACAGCTGTTGACTTCAAAGTCCATGGGAACTGGTATTGCTGTTGACATCAGAATGTGATAGGGCCAGCAAGCAGGGCAGCTGATAGAGGAGGGTGTAGCCAAGGGCTCTCTGGCTTGATGCCATTTGCCTTGAGATAGTCTTATCAGCAGGGTAACTACGGTCTAACTCCTTAGGGAAGAAGTTAAGCTCCATAAGTCTGTTATCTTTTGGTGGTTTCCAGATGCTTCTCATGAATTCAGGGCAAC
>RJWT010048490.1:0-11146 GCA_004365215.1 Cuniculus paca | reverse complement strand
GCATAAATAATTTAAAGAAAGAAATAAAAGATGATAGGAAACAGAGAGGTAGACTGTGGTGATGGAAAGCTCTAGGGATGGAGGAGACAGAAGAGAGGTCAGGAAAAGGGGACGTAAAAAGGATCAAGCTGTGAAATGTGGGTGAATCAATTCCCCGTGATGAATAATTATTATGTATCAAAGACATATACTGGGCCAGGGATTTAGCTCAGCAGTAAACGCAAGGTTCTGAGTTTGATCCCTGGTACCAAAAACAAAAACAAAAACATACACTAATACAAGATTCTTATTACAATAAAAACCATATCGCCATTAATCCCTCTCAGAACACACCCCTTTGATGCAAACAGACTTGTCCCATTGTTCTTGCCACTTTCTAAAGCAGCTCTGGAAGTCCTCTTTTGTGAGTATCTTTACAAGGTATGATCAAAACGACAGTGAATGCTGCTGCCATCCAGTGGAAAGGCCAGCTCATGAAAACATGGTGGTGTGTCCTCACCCACTTTAGTCACCACATCTGGCATTGTGTGACTTCTGACTCTTTCACAAAGTCAAATGAACACCTAAGAGAAATATATATATATTTTTTTTTTGCGGCACCGGGGACTGAACTCACAACCTTGCGCTTGCTGGGGAAGCGCTTAGACCGCTGAGCTAGATCCCCAGCCCCAAGAGAAATATTTTTAATCGATTCAAGATGTGGAGGCAGTCACAACTATGTAACTAAAGGCATTCACGAAAGAAGATTTTCAGAATTGCTCCAGAAAATAGCAAGAACATAGGATAAGTGTGCTCGGAGGGATGGGATGGATTTTGAGAGGGATTCTTGGCAATGTGTCTTCCACTGTAGTACATTTAAAAAAATTTAAATATTCACCATAATTCAGATCATTTCTTCTATAGAAATCTGAATTTAATGAGCCATCAAACTACCAACAATCTCAGCCCAGGGAACAGGAAGAACTGTGTGATGTGTTTACGAAGACCAGGGCATCTGGCCACCCACTTTAGCAGGATCTTGGTGGTCAGCTCCTTCTGATTCTGACGATGGCTGGAGTTGGCTTTGCTCGATACCCGGGCACCAGCATGAGCAGAGAGACCAGAGCCTCCCCCGCCACAGTCGCCATCTGTGCCTGAGACAGCCCTCCCGGTGCCTGGCTCCATTCCTGAGCGTCTGCAAAGGAGGGAAGCATCTCAGATGTGAAGCCCATGGGGGACCCACACGTATGAAGCAGTAGACAAAAAAAGGCAGCTCAAAATAGATTCTGTCTACAGAAGAAAAGGGCTTGGTGCCAGAATGGAGAAGACAGACTGAAATGAGCCATTTTTTTCAAAGTCCTCTGGGGAACACACAGATACACAGGCCCGAGAAATGGTAAGTGAGGATTTCAGGATCCACATGGGCCAAGGAGGGGGTGCAGGGGGACTGTGGCCTTGCTGGAGAAGCCTGCTTCTAAAATGGCTTGGCGTTCTAGAAACCTACCTCCCCAAGAGGAACCGAAGGCAGAACCCCAGGCAATCACTTGCAGGGAGAACATAATGATACGCCTGTGGGGCTTTTCTAAGGACTGGAGGAGAAAAGCCAGGGTGGTTACTAAATAAATGACTTTTTTAAAGCTGCACAGCAGGCTGAGGGTGTAGTTCAGCAGCAGAGCCCTTGTTTAGCATCCACAGGGCCCTGGATCCCTAGCACCACAGAAAATAAAATAAGATTTTTAAAAAATACATACAATTAACCTGCAGTGGCAGTGCATACCTGTAATATCTGTGCTCTGGGAGGCTGAGCCAGAAGGATCACAAGTTTGAGCCCAGCCTGGGCAACTCAGTAAGACTCCATCTTAAAAAATAAAAAGGACTGGAACCAGTGGAAGCCATGCGGGTCCTGGGAGGAGAAACAAGAAGCCAGTTAGCCCTTCCTGTGAGCCAACTGTCACTTGGGCTAGGAGACAAGAACAGGGTCGCTCACCCCCAGCCCCATAAGCAGCCAGCTGATTTGGAGGATCAGAGGCTGAGTTGTTAGCAAGTGAGGTACAAAAACAACTTAATGCTCATATTGTTTAATTGACTTTGCAGGCCTAAAGCCAGTAGTCTGAGCATCTATTAAGTAGATAACAATATGCAGTATATCAAATATGGGGCATTTCCTTCTGTCTGGGTTTTGAAATCCAATATTGTTCTCGCTGTGTTGTTTCGTTCAGTTTTATTGTTTTGTTTTATTCAATGTTCTGTTTTGATTGGTCTTATTCTGTTCTGTTTTGTTTGATTTTATTATGTCTGATGGTATGGGCAGCAATTTTGAAGATAACAAGAACATTATGGTAGCCATGGTTGACTTCCTATTATCCTGTTTTGAAGTCCTGTATCACTTTCACTGTTTTGGTTTGATTGGCTTTATTATGTTTTATTTTGTTTGGTTGTCTTCTCTTTAAAATAAAATAAAAATAAATAAAAAGGGCTGAGGATGTGGCTTAGGGTGAATGCCCTGTATGCAGTGCTCAGTACTGCAAAAATAAAAAGAATAAAAAATAAAATTATTGCACAACTATAGACAACAGAAGAAAAATAGATACATTGGGTTACATTGAAATTAAAAGATTTTGTATATCAGTGGACACTACTAACAAAGTAAAAAGGCAACCCATGGATTGGGAAAAAATATTTGTGAGTCATATATCTGATAAGGAATTAATGTTTAGATTATATATAAAGCACTGCTACAACTCAACAATACAAAAACACCTGATAGAGGAGGGCAAAGGACCTGACTAGCCAAATGATCCAATAAACACACACTTTCCTCCAGAAAAGATGCCTACCTTGGCTCCTCACTGGGGACACAAAAAGCAAAATGACTGTGGAAAACAGCATGGTGGTACAGGCCTGTAACCCCAGCCCTGTAGGAAGCTGACACAAGAGGATTTAATTAAAGCCCATCCTGGACAATTTAGCAACTTAGTGAGAATCTGTCTCAGAAATTAAGAAAATGATAATAGATTTGGGATGCAGCTCACTGTGAAGGCCCCGGGTTCAATCCCCTGTACTGCAAATTTAAAACCAAACCAAAACCAAACATCTAAAAAATAACAAATGTTGAGGATTTGAAAAAGTTGGAACTCTCACACGCTGCTGGGAGAAAAGCAAAGTGTTTGGTTCTCCAACGCGTGAGAGAGAAAAAGAGAAAAACAGAAAGACAGAAAAGAGGCCTCTACTGAGGGGATGCAAAGGCTGCTGAAAAGACATAGGCACCCTTCCGGGAACTTTGGGAGAAGAACCACGGACTTTATTTGGAATTTGACAGGGGCGGAGCTAAAGGGGCGGGTGGAATGACGTATTGCCAGCTGATTGGGGGAGCCTCTGCGTGTGCGGGGAAAGTAGGAGATTTGATGTTTGGATTCACGCGAAGATGGCGGGGAGGCTCTTTCTAGGAAAAATCTTTCACGTAATTCAGCTGCTGTGAAAACAATATGATAGTGCCTCAAAAAATTAAAACTACTTTGTGATTCAACAATGCTACTTTTAGGTATACACACAAGAGAATTGAAAGCAGAGACTCAAGTAGTTGCACACCCATATGTTTAGTCGTATTATTCACAATAGCTAAAAGGCAGATGCAGGCTAAGTGGTGATCAACAGATAAATGAATGAACAAAATGTGGTATATGCACATTGTGGAATATTATTCAGTCATGAAAAAAGAAAGAAATCCAGTCACAAACAACAACATGGATGCACCTTGAGGACATGATGGCAAGCAAACCAGCCAGTTACAAAAAGATTAATGCTGTATGATGTCACTCATAGGAGGCCCTGGAGCAGTCAGATTTAGAGACAGAAAGTGGAATGGTGTTTTCCAGGGGCTGGGCATGAAGTTTTAGTTTGGGAAAATGGAGAAGTTCTGAATCTCTGGAGATAGATGGTAGTGATAATGAATGTGCTTTTTTACAAATTTTTTTGGTGGGACTGGGGTTGAATTCAGGACCTTTGCACTGAGCTACCTCTCCAGGCCTGTTTGTTTGTTTGTTTGTTTGTTTTGAGACAGGGTCTTAGTAAGTCACTAAGTTGCCTAGGCTGAGCTCCAACTTGCTATTCTCCTGCCTCAGCCTCCCAGAATGCTGGGATTACAGGCATGCCTCACCATACCCAGTTGGTCAGTGTGTTTAATACCACCAAATTGCTTATTTAGAAGTAGTTAAGATGGTATATTTCATGTTATGTATATTTCATCATAGTATTTTTTAAAAAAATAAATAACTATTAAACTTTAAAAAAAAGAAGCTCATGATTCTGTCATAAATTCAGGGAATTCTAGAAACCTATTTACATGAGAGTCAGCAAACAGCTTCAAGGACAGACATATGCAAGTCACCCCAATTGACCACTAGACATCCTCCCCCTGGCCACGAAGAGGAAACCAACCGGGGAAGCCAACCCATTTCCCTCTTTGAACATCTGAGTCTACGCTCTGTATGAGGGCACGTTCGGGGTGGCAATGGAATGACATTAAGAGTTACTCAAGGGCCTGGCAAAGCATTCCTTCTGTGTGTGTTTGCCTAGATGTTTCCAGAAGGTGTCAACAAATAAACTAGTGGATTGAGTAAGGATTTCTGCTCTGATCCAAGGGGACTGGGCCTCAGCCTATCAGCTAAGCTCCTGTACAGGGTTAAAGGCACAAAGGGAAGGCGAGCGCTCTGTTCTTCTTCATCCATGATGCCCTTCTTCTCCTGGGCTTGGACCTTGAAACTTCCGGTTCACCAGCCTTCAAATCCTGGAACTTGTGTCAGCCCTTGGGATTTGAACTGAATCACGCTATCAGACCACACATTATGGGACTTCTCAGTCTCCATAATCTTATAATTCCTTTAGTAAATTCCATCTCAATTATTTATTAATTATTTTGTAGTACTGGGGATTGAATGAAGGGCCTTCACACTGAGCCACATCCCCAACCCTTTTTTTTTTTTCTCTTTCGAGACAGGATCTCCTTAGTCACCAAGTCACCTGGGCCAAGCATGAACTTGAAATCCACCTGCCTCAGCCTTCCAAAGTGCTGGGATTATAGGCATGTGCCACCGTGCCCAGCCTTCTCATGTATTTATTTCTACATCTGTCTTATTGATTTGTTCCTCTGAGAACACTTTGATGATATACAGTCCCTGGACACTTTCCCCCAGCATGAAACATGAACCGCATATTGCAGGGTAAACTTCTTCCCCAGACGCTGGCCAGACAAACCTCATCCCCCGGGGCTATCTGCACACAGCAGGGACAAATAGCACATGGACATGCTCATCCTGCATCAGGGGCATAGCTCAAGTCCTTGGCTGTGGGCTCAAAGAGAAATTGAAACTTTCTGCTTAAATCATATGAAATCTGATCCAGCCGAGCACCTTCCCAGATTGAGCCATTTAGCTATTCTCTTGAAAGAAAAATAGCAGGTGATTGTGGGGGGTTCATGTGACCCAGGCCCCAGCCAGGAGCCGAGCTGGAGTCTGTGTGGGGACTCAGCTTCATGCGAGTCCCAAAGGTGGCAACACCTGCTTCCTGGCCACTCTTAGGATCACCCAAAGGTGACCTGGAGCCAGAGCCCAGCAATGAGCAGACAGGAAAAGCATCTGTATAGGACAGGGAGTTCAGCATGCAGACCTACAGCTGTGTCCCTTTGCTTTCTGGATCCACATGCTGGAGTCAGTCAACAAACACGCTCTGGAGTATCACCCAGCACAAGGTGCTGCCTTATGATAATGAGTTCTTGGGGGCAGCATGGCTGGTGGTTAAGACACAGATTCTAGAGTCTGTGACTGGGTTTCTTTCTGGGGCCTGTGATCTTGAGCAAATCATTTTTTCTCTCCCAACCTCAGGTTAGTTCCTGGTAGAAAGAAGGAGCTGCTCTGGCCAAACACAGAGATGTGCACGCTGAGCGATCTGTTCCTTAGCTATGTTGAGAAGAGTCTGGACTCTGTGGGGACCCCCTTAATAATCTGGGTATCTCTGGCTTCCCGTGGAGAGACCACTAATGTTGAAGCAAGAGGGTTTTTCCTTGGCATCCTCCATGACCGAGAATCTAACTGCTGTTCTCTAAGCATTAGCTCAGTGGAGGCGTCGGGATCCAGGACTCACGCTTCCTGATTAAACAGAAGGTCCACTTGTCCTCTGGAAGTTACAGGTTCCAGGCATGGTGTTGGGTTGGATTTGGAGTTTGGTGTCCCCTGGCAGGAGGCCACTGCAAATCAGAACCCGGGATGGCGGCCAGGAGCACGCAGCTTGTCAGAATGGGTGTGTGGGGACTAGGACTGGTCCCAGCTGCGGGACCTCCCTCCCCTCCTCCCTCTTCTCCAGATCTCAAGTTCTCTGGCTCATTTTCAGTGACAAGTGTGGCAGAGGCCAGCTGGGGACTCACTCGCTCCTGCCTGTTGATTTTTAGCTGAGCCATGTCAATGTCCAGTATCTTTAACCCGAGACATCAAGGCAGCTCTAGACGGCTGCAAAGGTGGAGAGTCTTCTCTCATGTCAAAATGTGGCGGGTCCTGGGCATCCAGGAGGACGCACCCTTAGATCACTCAGCCCAGTCCTGTTGCTTTCAGATGACGAGACTGAGGCTCAGAAGGGGAATGGGTTTTCCCAGGGCCACAGTTGGGCTCCCCCGGTCCTGCTCCATGCTGCTGTGACCATGCTCTCCTTGCCACATCTGGGACATCAGGGAATGAGTTCCCCTGGAGATGCACAGGGTGTCCTCAAAGGCATAGGCACTGGGCTCAGGGCACCCATGTTCACATTCTGCTTTGCCATTTACCAGCCCTGGGACACCAAAGAGCCATTTAACTCTCACTGAATAGCTATTTGACTTTAGAGAACCCATTTGTAAAACAGAGCTACAAATAGATGTGGCTTCATATGATAAATAGATGCCCACTATCTGATGTGTGGTTAAGATAAATACATTTTAGATAATATTGTTATTGATGTTGACATCTCTCATAGGGTCCATTGTGCATTACAGGAAGTTGACCTGCTGGGGAATTAAAAGACAGTGTGCCTTTGCACTCTCTGGTCAGGCACGCAAAGCTGAAGGATTGCTTCCGTTCACTGTTGGCATTCAATCATGTCTGAAGATAGCATGTAAATAAAAAGCACTATTTGTGTTGACCACTTCCACACATACTTTGATTTCACGGAGACTATTCCATATGATTTCTTCCCTAGTGGATATATACCAGATATATCCTATAAAAATCCAAGTCCCTTTAAATCCAATAGGAAGCCTATTTATTTTTGTAAATGGAAACTAACAAGTGTTTCAATGATGTGGAAAAATTGGGACCCTCATACATGGCTGGTGAGGAAGTGAAACAGTACAACTGCCGTAGAAAACGATGTTATGGTTTATGTCTAGATGTCTCCACAAAGCCTCAGGCACTCATGGGTGGGAATTTGGGGAGGTGAGTGGATCATGGGGGTGTGATACTCATTAGTGGGTTAGTCCATGGATGAGTTTATAACTAAATGTGCTAGAAGGAAGTAGAAGCATGGTCAGGAGAGCCACAGTGGGGGCGGCCTGGAAGAGTCTATCTCTTTTCTGTTCCTCCTTTGATCTTTGTTTCCCACTGCCACCAAGCCCTTCTACCATGCACTTCTGCCTTGGAGCCAGCGGCTATGGACTGAAACCTGTACAAACTGTGAACCAAAATAAACCTCTTCCCCTTTAAGTCGTGGGTGTTTGGTGTTGTGTCCCAGTGACAATGAAGTAACTAAGACAGTTCAGCAATTTATCAAAAATGTTAAACAGTGAATTACCATTGACCAATGACTCCAATTCTAGGCATATACTCCAAATAATTGAAAACAGGGACTTAAACAGATGTTCGTAGATACATATTCATATAAGCAGTATTCACAATAGCCCAAAGGTAGAAAGATCCCAAATATCCAAAACTGGGCAAAATGGATAAATAAAATGTGAACTATCCATACAGTGGAATAGTATTCATCCATTAAAAATAAAGTACTGGTAAATGTTACGACCTGTATGAAACTTGAAAACATTATGTTAAGTGAAATAAGCTGACAAAAAAAAGACAAACGCTACATAATTTTATATGAAAATCCAGAGTACACAAATCCATAGAGACACGAAGCTGTTTGATGCCTGCCAGGGCGGGGAAAATAGGGAATAAGAAGTGGTTAATGAGTGGTTTGTTATTGTTGTTGTTTTGTTTTCGGAGTGATGAAACTATTTTGAAACTAGATAGCAATTGTAAATGCCATGGAATTGTTTGCCTTGAAATGGTGAATTTCACATGATATGAATCTCACCTCAGAAACGCATATATCCATGAAAATTCCTAACCTATCTGCAGGGACTATACCTGAGGGTGCAGACCAGTACCTGAGGCACTCACTGGTAGTCAGTGCAGTGTTGCATCACTGCAACAAAATACCAGAGATAAGCAACTTAATTCAAGAAGGGATTGATCTGGGGTCTCGGTCTCAGAGGTCTATCCATGGTTTCTTGGCCCTGTTGTTTAGGCCTGTGGCAGTGCAGCTCATCATGGCAGCAGCATGTGGCAAAGGAGGCCTGTTCACCTCAGGGCAGCCAGGATGCAAAGAGAAACACAAAATGGGGCCAGGGTTCCAATATCCCCTCCAAGGCCACACCCCCAGTAGGTCCCACCCCTTAAGGTGCCACTGCTCAGCCACAAAGGATAAATTTGAGTCGTTTGTAGGAAAATGGATGACTCATGAGACTATGAGGCTAAGTGACATAAATCAGACACAGAAGGCTAAATAGCACAGCTTCAACCACAAAACCTTCTCCACAGTGGATTTATGCAAGAAGAACAGGAATGACACTGGGAAAGTATTTTCCATCATAGGTAGGAACAAGAATAATTTCACTGAAGAAGAAGAAATTCAGTAAGACTTTCCTTCAAAATGTTTATTAGGGGAGAAGAGGATAAACCCAGAATTAAAGGACCGCGGGGGTTGCGGTCCCTCTGGGGATCTGGGAACGGCTTCCTGAATCCCTGCCTTTCAGACAGGTGATTTGCTCTTCCTGGCCTCTCTCAACCCTGGGGTGCCCCCTGGGGCCCCAGCAGCAGCAGCTCTGGGGGTCCCTGAGGACTGTGCATGTCCCTCCCAGCAGCCACGCCAGACCTCCCAGTGTGCCCTGTTCCCCCAGCAAGTTCCTGCAAAACTTCTCCTCCTTGGCCCAGCTCCTGATCCAAGGGTAGATGGGGACCTTTCTCCTGGCAGGAGATGCCTACAGAGATGGCAAGATAGGAGTAGATGGTGAGGGAGCCGGGCTGGGAACCCTCTGTGCTGCCTTCAGGGGCTTTTCTCACGCCCACCTGTCCACCTGCTCAGCTCTTCCCGTTCCCTGCAGTGGCTCTCAGGGATCCCCGCCAAATCCACACCCTCCCTTAAATTATGACTTTTCGTCATAAAGTAATGCCAAAAGGTCCCAGAGGTTCCAGTCCTGTTTATTTGAGGGCCCCTTAATTTCTCCAGACCTGACTAAGGCAGGGACTCTGCCCCTTTGCAGACATTCGCAGCTGTCACAACTAGAGGGAAGGGGTGCAGCTGGTGAGCTGAGAGAGAGTCCAGGCTGATTCCTCCACCTCGAGTAACATTGGGACCCTTTTAAAGAAGTCTTGGGTGGGATCTTGAGAATTTGCTTGCAGATTTAAATTTCTGAAGACCTCTGTTTGAGAAGCAATCACTTTAGAATCTAATCTCTTCTTCAGTGAAAATCTGTCGATTGCAGAGAATCATTAGAACAAAGACTGGGCATAACTGGGTGTGGTGGTCTACACTTGTGATCCAGGCATTCTGGGAGGCAGAGGTGGGAGGACTGCAAATTCAAACCCACCCTGGGGAACTCGGAGACTTAGCAAGACAGTGTTGCATCACTGTAACAAAATACCAGAGATAAGCAACTGTGTCAAAATTTTAAAAAAGGGGTGAGGATGTAGTTCAGCCTGAAGGCCTGGGTTCATCCCCTAATATTGCCCCCTGCCAAAAAAGTCTGAAGAACAAAGGTTGGGTGTTTAAACTGAGACGATTACTGAACAAACAGGAAAGGAGTTCATGCCACCTTAGTTGGTGATAGAAGTGTTCTACATCTTGATTCTTTTATACATACATGTGTAAAAGAATTTATCAAAATGTTTGCATCTCAGTTAAAAACAAGCAAACAACCAGGGGAATGATGGAAGCAGAATACAATGTACATGGTATAAGCTTTGTCAGGTAAAACTCCTGGAGAAGTTAGAGAGAGGATGGGGCTCAAACTCGCAATCCTCCTGCCTCAGCCTCCCAGAGTGCTGGGATTGCAGGTGTGTGCCACCATACCCAATATAGTCTCCCCTTTTCTAGTGTGGCATTGATTGATGGTTTTAAAATGAAACTATAGTGTTTTTATATAAGAGAAAACATAGAAATTAAAACAGAATTTAAGGAATTCTCATAGAGGTATCAGCCCCTAACTGGAAAAACTCTGGATATGAGATGAAGGGACACCTGGCCCCTATCTGTGCCCATTAGGACTGCAGTTCATCTGGCCATGCACAGGAGCTAGGAGTGTATTGGGGGCTCCTCCCTTGTCTACCTCTGGTCCCAGGTTTATCAAATGAGAACCAAGACTCAGAACTCTCTGTCCCTTTGGGACTGAGCATACCTGTGTGTTGGAGGCTAACGGCCCCAGGTGTGTTTCCCCTAACTGCAATAGACCCTGGTACTCCAGCTGGCCACCAGGGACCCTGTGACCCTGAGTAACTTCCCTTGCTTCAGTGACATCCAGGTCTGATTGGATGAACCTGAGATCCCCAGGGTGTTCTGAAATTCTGTGGATTTCTAGAGCTCGGAAAAGGCAGCCCTGGAATGCAATGGGCCTGGGGTCCACGCCTCCTGTGCTCTCTGGCACTTGGTGTGTCCATCTGTAGAGTGGGGAGAATGACCTCTAAGTCTCTGAATTACTGTGCAGACCAACTTGAGATGGGGGAAATAAGAGGCAGCAGAACGTGCAAGGTGGCACACACCTGTAATCCTAGCACTCCGATGAGGCTAAATCAGGAGGAGAAGCAACTTAGTGAGACTCTGTCTCAAAATAAAAAATCAAGAAGGGCTGAGGATGTAACTCAGTATGAAGTCC